>JAXGGA010002922.1:0-112082 GCA_038373865.1 Uloborus plumipes
CTTTTTTCTTTTTTTTTAATATAATTTTTGATTTTCAATGTAGTTCAACTTTATTTTCCTTTATTTATTTATTTTTTTAAATCCTGGTGTGGTGATGAATTTTATTCATTATTTTTTTTAAAGCAAATTAGAATTTAACTTCTCTATTACACAAAAGATTTTTTTCGAGTTAAACAAAACGATTGAAAATGAGCAAAATAAACCGGAATTAAAATTCTGAAACAAAATTAAGTTGCGAAAAAGAACAGAAAAATCAATTTTGGATTTTCATATGAAAGATACTACTCGTTTTCGTAAAATATTGCATCTGGCATTCTTAATTGTGCTTAATTTCGTCTTTATTATATTTGAATTATTTTGTATTAGACCATATTCAAATCCACACTACGCGATTCGAAAGCTGTCTGCTATTATTTCCTTTAAGCCACGCCCACACTGAAATCGCTTTCCGGTTGCAGTGTAGTCACGTGATATTTTCTGCCCTGCTGGATCCGATATTCCCGCCACCTTACTTTTTCTGACAACAGCGGTCAAGAAGTGTCGAGATGTAAATATGTTGCTAATAAATAAGAATAAATTTTATAAGTTTAGGAATATTTAATCTATCTCACATTTGGTATGAAGTTAATTTTTGCTTGAGATGCATCTCAGTGCAGAATGGTGAGCTAAAACCTCACAAATTTAAATGATTTTTCGCGATAAGAGTTTTTGAAAACTCATGCTGGCAGCATGAAGAAAAAACAAAGCCGAACGCGATTTAAAAGGCATGGATAAATATTTTTAATTTTTATTGTAAATATTTTTAAATTTTGCCCTTGCAGCCATCATGAACTGAAATTTTTTAATATTATCAAAGGTATGTGTTAAAAAATCATTCATTCATATTCTATTATAAGTTGAATCATGATTTTTCTGTCATTGGTGCAGTTACTATCATTATCACAATCATTTTGTCTTCTATAGATCAATTTTTCCATCCCAAAACTTTAAAGATCCATTTTCATTGGAACAAAACATATTCTAATGACGGTTCGAATATCAGTCAAAGTTTCAAGTCCTTTTTATGTCTCAGAGGAATAGGAATCGTAAAAAAGTTGATGGTGCAGTGTCATCATGTTTTAGAACATTTTCTTTTCTTCTCGACTATGCACTTCCAGTGTTCTGTTTATTCTAATGGCTACCACACATTCTGTGACCAAAGTTTCAAACTGCCTAATTTCCCAACTGCTATTTACTGATATTTTTCCCCAAAACCAATCTATTAAAAAAACCCAGGATTAAAAATTTCTCAGGAACCCGTTAGCCGGACTCAAGCGAAAAATCACCAAATAATGTATCTCTAAATGTAGAATTCCACCAAATTTTTTATAACCAAATATTTGTTATACCGTTTTACTCCCTTAACAGATTTTTCATTCGCTCCCCTTGGCAACATTGGTGATTTTTAATTTTTCGCTTACGCCCTGCTAACGGATGAGTACCAAAATTTTTATACTCATTGGCAAAAGATTGGTGAATATGAGGATAATCATACTGTGTCACACACTAAGCACATAGCTGAACTTTACCCCGAGCATAGGCAAATGTGCTTTTGGTATCTTTTTGCAAGCAAACACATCGCTCACTGCCATCCACATCTGTACGCCACATATGTATTGATTGTAAATAACTGGGGCTAGAATTGAACCCCAGGTTCGATCCTAGCCCATCAAAGATCCACTGTCTTCATAAAAAGTGGCTGGGGGATGTTGAATATGGGTCGTGGTCACAAAGTCCTCCAAGGGAATCAATACCTCTGGATATCAATACCTCTGGATAGTACTGGACCAGGGGTTTGCTCGACCCTTGGTCTGGATCAAAAGAACAGAGCACTCTTCAGGGCCCCCTCACGGATAAACCATGAGTTGTAGTAGGTACGGGGGACCCTGGAGTGTGAAGTGAAGTGGTGCAGTGAGGAAAACATTTTAGGAACCCATAATACTCTTAGTTTGAACCTTGTGTACAATTCTCTCATGTTAGTTTGGGAGAAATTATCTTAATGTATACCATAAGGTTAAAATCCATAAAAAACATAATAAACTTCTCTTTTGAAGTTATTTATGCTCTGCATAAGTTTGAGATTTGTTAGCCAAAATATCTCCTGGTTCATTGTGAAACCCTAAGCAGAGTGTTTTGAGGATAAAATCATTTGACCAGATTAGTTCTACAAGCACTATCTCCATATATTATTTCTCTAAGCCGAATCCTATACCCGGTCGAAACTCGCTCATTTCTTTATCGAATTGCAAGAAAATTTATGATTTTGAAGCTTATCCCGCGGGCTATTGACGAAAATTAGACCCACCCTCTAAAAAGTGTCGGTTCGTTTTTTATTCGAACTTCAATTTTTGGGCACAAAATTGACTCTATCTAGCGAAATAATTGTCGTATCGTCTCCATTTTGATTTCATTCGAAAGATTAAAAAAAAATGAGTTCTTTAGAACGTTTCTCCGCTAGCGCCGCGTAACGAGAATCGCGAAAAACCACGTTTAAGCGACTTATAAGCGATTGAAGTTTGAAAAAGTTAAATTTTTTGCTCAACTGTCAAAATCGTTACATTGTTGTTCAAATCAATTTTAAATGCGACATTTCAAGCCAAGGCTTAGCTCGATAAACCTTAATTGTAACTTTTATTGTTTCAAAATACTATGGTAGTTTTGCAATAACGTTAGTATTTAGTTTAGTAGTAGCTTTGGGTATTTGATTTTAATATAGGGTATCACTTTTGTAGTAGTTGTAAAAGTGAACGTGTCTTTGATCTCTTTGAAAAGTTGTCAGAACGACGGCAGTAGATGGCGATGTTGTGCAAATGAAGCCAATAAATATTGTCTAATTAAATTTTAAGTTTAAAGTTTTTTTTTTTGCGGAATTCCGCACGGGTCACCTAGTTAGTATTGTTATGTTAAAGATTGTGCATTTTTTCAAAAGCTGTGTTCCCAAAATCAAAACTGTTTCATACAAGAGTATGAAAGGAACATTTTATTCGTTTAGTACTCAACGCAGGGGTGATTGTGTTCCAGTATTTTACCGGATTTCCGGTATTTTCATGATCGATTCTTGTATTTTCATCTTCGAAAATAACGGAAATAAAATATTTTAAATTATGCTTTTATCTTCCCACCTCCGGATTTCTCTTTTTTCTTTTTCGAATTTTCGATGATTATACCGATACTTATTAACAATATTCACCAAATAAAAATGTTAAGATGAAAATTCTAATTGTTTTTTACCTTACTAAATTATTATTATTTTTTTTTTTTTTTGCATCCGATATGAGAATCAAATTTTTCTCACTTTTGAACTTTTGATGCTTAGTTAGGAGACAAATAAATGAAATGTAACAAATACAACTTTCATTACTTTATGAATGCTTTCGCACAACAAACAGTAATTCTGTTAGACTTTTGCTTTCTCCTTAAAATATTTTTGAAGCCCCCCCCCCCCCCCACTTTTTCTTTAAAACTTTCAGGTATTTTTTATGAACTCACAATCACCCCTGACTCAACAGTAGAAAAAAGCTTTAGGTTCAAATTTCAGGCACATATTTGTGACAGAAAATGCAAAACCTTGTATCATGTCTCCATTTTCTAGGACCTATAAGCTGTTCCACTAACCATTGTAGAGTTCCAGACGTTGTAAAAAATTGTTCCAAGTATCTTATTACATTATAGCCGGTGTTTGCCCTTGCCCTCAGAATAGCAGCACATAGGCAATATTCTGATGACTGCACAAATATGTAAACTGAAAAATCTTTGCCTTATGTATCCAATCATTTACAGATCTATCTTCCCATCAGGAGGGAGAGTAGTCAGTGATTAAAGAAAAATGCAGCAAGAAAAGTCTGATTGACCAATCTTAAAGGTAACAAAAACTTTCCCTTTACCATGAATAATTACTTCAACTATTTGGAAGGAACTTAAAGTTGCATTGTTTGTTCTTAAAGCATATTATTCTATAATTGGGGCAAACTAACCTGGCACCATTATAATGCTGTGATTAAAATGCATTGTCTTCACAAAGCTGCCAAATTAGATTTTTCCCTACTAAAGTATTCTTTAAATTTCAGTTATAAAAAGCATTTAATACGTCTTCCACAAAAAAAAAAAAAAAAAACAAATTGACTAATTTAACAATTGTATTAATTACCGTATATACTTGCGTATATGTCGATCTCACCTATACTACTCCCTACTTTTTTATGTAATTTTTTAACCTTTTTGTTAAAGTATTCTGTATATATATTGTGTTTTTTATCTTTAGAATTAATTAAACAATATGGATAAAACTGAGACTAAAGATTGCTTTGATATGGGTGAAACTGAGACCAAAGACCACTCTGATATGGATGAAACTGAGATTGAAAATTGCTCTGATTTGGAAGTAACTGAGGTCGAAGATTGCTTTGATATGGACGAATCTGAGATTAAAGATCGCTTTGAAGGATGTAACTATTACACTGAATACATCCTGGGCCTGGGTCCTCAAACTAGTAAGGTTTTTTTTTTGGCACTTTATTTTTCTAGATTTTAAACAAATTACTCTAACATCATTTTAAAATCTTTAACTTTTACTTTTTAGCACACTGGTATTTATTTCTTTCTTAAATCTGTCAGGTATCATATCTTTTATTTAGGTTTCTGCAACACATCTTTGTACTATAAATGAAACAAATAGTTGAAAATTTTCTTATAAATTGCAAATATATGTTACAAAAATTTATATATGTAACATATATTTCAGTATTAGTAAAAACCAAGGCGGGTACTTTTGTTGTACCAGCCCTTTACAGTGGAAAAAACCAGCCAAAATGGAAAAGGCAAAAACCTAATTGCACTGAATTTTGGAATAAAAATAACATAACTAATAAGCTAAATAAATATTTCAGTTAGGAATTTTATGATTAATTATACTAATTTATTTAAATGCTTAATAAGAAACAGAATAAATGTTTTTTTTCGACAGAATTACTTAATCTGCAGTGCACCGCCAACTCGGCTATTTCGATCCATGGACAGCTGTTTCGAGCTTATTATGTCGAGTTGGAGGCAAAAATCCGCTTATAAAGCAAAGAGAGCCAAAAAAAACTGGTAGCTAATATGAAATTAGAATACCAGTGAGCGACCGCACTTGGTATGGTACAACTCCTAAATGTTTTAGGCAGAGCTCAAGGAGCTAGGGGCGGTTACTCAAGCAGTGAGTAACCGCCCCTAAAAAGCTTAGCTAGCTTTTAGCTACCAGTTTTTTTGGCTCTCTTTGCTTTATAAGAGGATTTTTGCCTCCAACTCGACATAATAAGCTTGAAATAGCTGTCCATGGATCAAAATAGCTGAGTTGGCGGTGTATTGCATGTTTCTGCCTTAGCCCTTGCTTAGGGGCGGTTACTCACTCACTGCTTTATAAAATTACTTAATGTAAACTCTCTTTATTTTTCAAGCAGAGTAAAATATCTTTAAAATAATATCCTTCTTTTGAAATTTGATGAATATTTGAAGAAATTTATGGCAGTGTCACAAAAAAAAAAAAAAGAAAAAGAAAAAAAAAAAACATTTGTGAGAAAAAATATGTATTAGAAAATCAATTTCTTACAAAGACAAAATTGATTACTTTTAGACAAATTCTTCATGTTGATTGTGGGTCACGAGTCCTTGAAGAAAAACAATGCAATCCAAAACTTTAGGTGTCAAATTTGACTCCTAGGATTGCAAATGAAGAGATCAAATCAAAATTGTTGGTCTCAAAATACATCTAAGGACTGCTTAGAACACTGGTCTAGTGTCAATTTTAGTTATAGCAGAACTTTTCATCAATCATGTAAATTTTTCTGCATTGTTTTCTCTTATAATTAAATGTGAGAATATGTTTATCTCAATCAATTGTTATTTATTGACAAGCTTTTTCTTTTCTCTTAGCTGTTGAGTACAAACAACGCTGCATTGATAGACTAGCTTCTTCTATAGAGGTATACATTTATTTATTTTATTCACATTATTTTCTATATCATAAATGTGCAGTGCATGATGGCATGTACCCATAGCTAGCCCAGTGTAAATGGTTGTTTCAAAAGTGGCAAATTTGATATTTATAATAAATATCTATGAGTTCATATTTAATTGAATAATAATATTTTTGTCTGTGTGGCTTATGTTTTTGAAATCCTGATTTGGTATAGAAAGTTTTCTAAATTTTTAATTTTCTAAAAAAGAAATTTTAGGTATTCTGAGTTTGGTTAACAAATATGGGTTATTCTGACGAAAATGGTACAAATCATGTCTGAGACTTTAGAATTTTTTAAAATCAATTTTAATAACTACCACCTATTAAGTGTATTTTTTATTGGTTCTCCATTTAATTTTGTACCATCAAGTATCAATTGATTAGGTATAATCCATTTAGAAATGACACAAAAAAAAATTATCTTTGTCAGAAGAAGGAGAAAATGACGTGTCCCAGCTTCAAATTGCTAGACTTTTAAATGTGATTTAAAATTAAACTGAAATGTAACAACAAAATAAATGACGCTGCACTGCACAAAAGATGCTTCTGACACCGTTTCTGCAGATTATTACGCAAATAAAAAAAAATTCGCCAAAAAACACTATTATTTATCCATGTCCTTAGATTTTCTATGTTTCGAATTGTCCACTCTGTTATATGCCTTTTGGAAATAAAATAAACAATAGTATTCAATCTGATATATTTTTTTAAAAATATAGGTAGTATAACTGCCGTGATTAGCTTGCTACATTGAATTATGTAGTCAACAACCAGGGTGAGCCTCATTCTTTTCTTATGGTAGTTAATTTGAACTGTTGGATGTCCACTCAGTTAGAGCCGATTTCACGATGAAAAAAATGGATTTTTTCTTGAAATTGCAGACAGACTTAGTTTTAGGCTGTTTATTCCACTTTATGCTTGTTTTGTGATTCTAACTTTTCTTTGTGATTATACAGATATTTTTAAAGGCTTATTTGTCCACTCTGTTAACTAAAGTTATCAAAATATTTGAAATCCTTTCATAAATGAGTCATGTACTAGTTATTTACATTCATTATACACAAATAAATGGAGACTCAATAAAAAAAGTATGATTAGTTGGTGGAAATTATTCAAATTGATAGTCTTAAGTAAAGAGTTTCAGACATGATTTGTACCATTTTCGTCGGAATGACCCATATGTAATTTTAGCATTGATTAATTTACAAATTAAGCGGTAAGTTTCTGCCCCAAAGCCAGGGCTAAGGCAGAAATGCATGCAATTCCACCAGCATGGTTATGTCATTCAGAGACTGCTTGAAGACAAAATTGCAGTTTCTGGATGAGACAACTAAGCTCCACCCCAGCTACAGATTTGGCGTTTTATTCGATGTTTATTGGGAGTTTCAAATAACTGTGTACGCATAGCACGCCAAATCTGTAGCTGCAGTTAAGTTAATACGTAAGTACCTATATTATTTATAAATGCTCATAAATGAACGTGTATATGTTCCTATACAGACCTGCAATACACCTTGCGTCTAAACTTTTTACAGCAATGTGTTCTGAATGCTCAGTTTTTAATTTTTGTGCCATAAAATGTTTTTTATCTGTGTGAACAAACAGCTTTTGTTTCAAATTTGTTTTATTGAAAAGCCAGCTAAACCTGCACGGTAATGTTCTTGATAATTGGAGCATTTGAAATAAATGTTTTTTCTGAAAAGAAGTCAGTGACTCAGTGTGATTTATGTTGCTAAAAATAAATAAATGAATAACACACCAATGACAATAATTAGTAAAAAAGATGAATTTTAATAAATGTCTGCATGGGTATTTTTATATATATTTTTAATTTTGGTAGTTTAGTTGGTAGTTAATGAAACTGTGCCTATAAAGCAGTGAGTAATGCCCCTAAGCAAGGGCTAAGGCAGAAACATGCAATACACCGCCAATTCGACCATTTCGATCCATGGACAGCTGTTTCGAGCTTATTCTGCTCTCATCAGCATGGAATACGAAAGTAGTCGAGTTGGAGGCAAAAATCCTCTTATATAGCAAAGAGAGCCAAAAAAAACTGGTAGCTAATGTGAAATTAGAAATACCAGCGAGTGACTATGTGTGCTATACCAGCTGTGCCTATGTTTGCCGTTACAAAATGATAGTATAAATATTTAGTTATTTGAGCTTAGAAATATTGAGTTGAAAAAAATTAAGTTTATTCACATTTGACATAGACATATTCATCAATTTTTACAGATTGGTCTAAAAATTACGTATTTTATTTGTTTTTTTCTTTTTTTTTGCATTGATAACAATTTTTTAAGGATTTCAAAATTCCATTTGTTATGGCACACACTACATTATTGAAAATTTTTAAGGGACTTTTATGGGTTTTTTATTTTTTGGATGAGGCTCTTGCTGCTATGTGTGTGTGTGTGTGGGGGGGGGGGACATGCATTGTAGCATTTGATGGAGTGCACCCTTGCTGTTGGGGATGCACGCATTCAGTATTTTATATCAATTTTAAAAGTTGTAAAAAGGTTGATAGTGAGGTCTTTTGTTCCTATTTTTGGAGCTTTTAGTTTTTAGTTTAATTAGACATTAAATCAATACTGCTTATCTAAGAGCTTAAAAAAAAAAAGTATTCTCATTTTTATGATGCATTTTTACATTGCTGGATTTAAAAATTACTGTGATTTCAATGAAATAATTTCTTTTCTTTTTAAAATCTTTTGTTGAAATTAGATGTATATGTTGTATTTTTTATATAGTTTAAAATTATATTTCTTTTTACAGGAAATTACTGCATATCCCGTGTATCAGGATGTTTTAAGGGCAATAATAGTAAGACTATTGAAAACTCTAATCTCCGAGGAACCTCATTATATAACAAATCATCCTATAAATGTAAGTATTAATAGATGGAATCTGATTATGCTGTCTGCAACTTTGTTCGTTTTTTGTGAGAATTCTAAATCCAAATCGTTTTTCCGCCATAAATAGCAAAACTTCTTCGACTAAGCTCATTCCAAAATTTGTATTAGCTATTTGGGAATAATTTTTTGTTAAATATATTTTTAGTTTACGCATTTATTGTAAATAAGTTGCTTAAACAGCAGCACCCCATGGCTTAACATTTTATCATTGCAAAGGTGGATCCAGAAAATTTTCAAGGGAGAGGCGATTGATCTTTGTTACGTTTTACAATGCATACTGGTTTACCGTTATTGATGGACTTCAATTTCAAAATATTTCCAGGCAGAGCCCCAAAACTCTTCCAACCAACTTCATTAAAACTCAAATGAAATTTTTTAGAACTTTAATGGCGAAAAATTACCGGTAAAAAGTTCCCCAAGGAAAAAGCAATTGCCCCCACCGCCCCTCCCTTGTATATGCCCTTGACTCATTGAATTGTTCTTAAATTTTTTCAAAAATATTTTATCAATGCAATTTTAAGGACATGTATTCAATATGCATTATCTCAAAAAATTCTCTCCCATGTTTGAGATTTCAACCCTTTTGCATCTTGCAAATATTTTGTTCTTTTAGACCATTTGCTAATTATTTCCACACATGCTGCCTTAGATTTGTTTATTTTGTTTAATTTCAATTAATTATAAATAAATTTTATTTTTAGAATAAAAGCAACATTGAGTTTATTTGAACTTTGTGAAAAACTGCTTCTCTCATCTGAGATTTCAATCTTTTTTCATCTTGTAAATATTGCAATTTTTTGGGCAGTTGGATGGGAAACATAGCAACGTTTAATGTGCTTTGCCAAAATTTACTTCTCATGTATTTTAATCCTTCTTGCACCATGTAAATATTCTAATATTCTTGGCACTTGGAAGTTGTTTTGACTTGTGTTACACCAGATTAGCTTGTTTTATTTTTATTTTAATAGCTAAAAAAATAATAACTTTTTGTCTTTGTTTGTATATTTATTTGCTAATAATCAGCTTATTTACTTGTAATTAAAAGTTTTATTCATAATATCTCAAGCCAATGAATTGTAAAATACTTTGGTATTATTCATATGTCTGGTTTACGCTTTATCTTAGAACTTAGTTACATGTCATGAGAAAACTGCAAAACATAGATTACTATATAATGTATTTCGTTATTGCAGGGAGCACTTTTTTCAAAATGATACTCACAAATTTTGTTTCTGAATGAAGATACATGTTTCCTTCTTAAATGGCCATGATTTCCAACTTTTAGATGAATATTAACCAGTTTTAACTTTAGAGCGGCGTACACATGCTGTACCGTAACTATTTTTTAGAGGACAGGGTGAAATTTCACTCGAACCTTCGGAGCCGGGATTTTTTCTAGTTTCATACGTCTGTACGACAGTTTATACCTCTTTTCATGGAAAGAAATCTGTGGTTCAACTGTCTATTACTGGTCGAAAGAAAATTTCTAAAAACAGCTGATCCAAAAGGTAAGTTCCTTCCTTTGCTAATATCAACAGTAATTGTGAAACATTTGCTATTTTTGTTGAGCCTCTGCAGTATGCATAAGGGTTATGTAAAGCTGGTATACCAGTTTCATTTATTTTTGTCTGTTACTTATGATTGTTCATATTTTTCATTCAACTAAGGGTGCTATGAAAAAAAAAGTTGAAAACCACTGCTCTAGCCTATTGAATCAAAAACTAATAACAGTTAAAGACAAAGGAAAAAAAAAACCTATATTGTTAAATAGATTTTCTGAGAGTCTTTATTTATTGCAGCTTCTAAGGAAATCCATTTTGAATTTTTTCATTTCAATGCCAAGAGAAAAACTGAGCAAAGGACATATTGCACCGTTACTTCATGTAATGTACATGATATTTAGTGTAAGTATTTTAAATTCTTTTATAAATATTTTTAAAAATGCCACATATTGATTGTTGTGATTTGATATCAAATAAGTTTTCAAGACTGCATATATATATATATATTTGTGTGTGTGGGGGGGGGGGATAGGGGTTGATTATGACCAAAGCATTGAATTTTGATCAAAAACCCTGAACTGAACGAACTCAAATCACACCTCTTTGACGATTTAAAATGTTGCCGAATTTGCGGTAACTGTTTTGGGATACCTTGGATAATTTTTCTACCCTTTCTACTATATGAAGATATATTATTATGTCACTAATTTTTGTCAGAGAGAAATAGTCATCAAATGCTGAGTTACTATTGTTGACCACAAAATGATGATAAAAGTTTTTGTCCTGAATGATTTCAAAATTAATAGGAAACATTTGACAATTATTTGTGCAAATTAAAGCAAATTAATGGTAATTTTAGTCTTGTTTAAGTGTTTTATAAATTGAGTATGCGGATTACTTTAAGTTTTGACATAATTTTAAAAGGTTTTTAACGGATACATACGGAATCGGCCAACTAAAGAAAAAAAAAGACAATAAGCATTTTATTTTAGTTACATTGTGTAAGAAGTAAAGTATTATTACGCAGTCATTGGAAAAAAACTGGCGTCAGTTGAAAAAATCGCCGAGAATCTTAGTTATTAAAGTCTTTGCTACATATGTGGCAAAAGTTCTGTTCTATTATGTACTAAGTAACTGCCCAATTGTAAGTACCCTGAGAATATTCCCAATTAACGCAAAAAAATTAAGAAATGCAGTTAAGTTGTATTTAAAGCTCCATCAAATTAGAAAATAATGAACCTAATCCATGTGTTAGTTGCCAATTTCTTCAAACAATCACTTTGCCGATACTCTAAAATACATATTTACAAAACTCACGAAAATAATTGATGCAGTGAATAGTCTACTAATAAAGGGATACAATTTATGCTACAAAATAATATTTGCACGTTGCAAAGCACAATAAAAACACATTGCTTAAGGATAAATATTCTACTTACAACTAAGACTACAAAATGTTTTACATACAAATCATCGTAAAAGCCTGGATATTAACCATGGAGCTGAAAAAACATTACTTTTTGATTTGACTTGAGAAAAGCCTTGAAATGCGAAAAGCGGAAACGAGACACGCAATTCTAGCTATCGACAGGGAGTTGAGATGATGCACTAAATACTGAATTGGTTTGTTGAAAGCCTTCACATTAATGCGAAAAATGTACCATAAAGTGGAATGAAAAAAGCGCTACCAATTGAACTTTTTCGAATATCGTTATAAATTATAACATATGTGTTATTCTGATGTATAAGCTACATTATGGTAAAAGTTTCATTAAAATCCATTCAGTAGTTTTTGCGTGAAAGAGGAACAAACATACACACATCCATACACCATCCATACAAACTTTCGCATATATAATAGTATTAAGAAGTATCTTCTATACGAAAAAGTTGGTGTTTGTAGCATGAAAATGTTAACCTATAATCATCAAAATTCACAAATCTTTGGGGGTGGGGAGATCCCTGGTGGTGAAACAGATTGTTGCATAGGAGTAAAAATTGATGGCGTAATAATTTATTAAATGTTTTAATTCATTGTAATTCTTTATTTCTAGGCTATTTTTAAAATTTTTGAGTGATTAAAAGTTTTATTTCTTACAGGACGAGAATGAAGAAAATGCTATTATAATATTAAATATGCTATTATAATATTTATTTCTAGGTTATTTTTAAATTTTTTGAGTGATTAAAAGTTTTATTTCTTACAGGACGAGAATGAAGAAAATGCTATTATAATATTAAAATTAATCCGAAGATATCATACCTTTTGTCGAGTCAGAAATGTGAGTCTGTATCTTGGTGACTTTCATTAAATTTGAAGTTTTGTTTGCAACAATAGTCAGATTTAAATTATAAAGTGAATGTTTTTCGTACTTTTAACTATAATGTATTAGGAGAAAGGAGTAGTAGTAGGAATAGGACATGGCACATTGTTAAATTTATGCCTAACTAATGGTAAAATTACTTCTAGTTTGTCCACTTAATCTAGCAGCTAGACCCTTGCTGCTATATCTACTGGGCAAGCTAGAAATATTTTTTCACCTTTTTCTTTTGGCATGAATACCATATTGTCCCATTTTTCCTTTTCATTCATCCTAACTATCCTTTAACTAGAATCATTTAATTATTTCAATAAATTAGCTTCTGAAGACCAATTTTTTGGCCATTTGAACTTCAATTGCTTTTATGTTTATTCTCCAGCATATTTATGTCTATATTTTTTACAATACAATTGTAAATAATGTGTTTTTCATTGCTTGTTGCTATAGACCTCAAAAGGCTACATGATAAGTTTTTTAAATGCTTCAAATGAATTTCCATGTATGATGTTAATGTACAAAAAGTTTTATCTTGTGTTGTTGTGCATTGAATAAGATCTTTATTTTATTGCTGTTAACATTCTTTGGTTATCGTTAGTGACTGTATAGCAGAATCTGAAATTCAGTAGCATTCTTTTAGATAATCTTTCAAGCAATTTTGGAATGAGCATAGTTTTTAGACTATATATTTTTTTCAATAAGCAGAAAAATTACTTTCAGATTCTATTTTCACTGCTCCCTTAAAAACATAAGCCAGACTCCCTCGGGAAATTTCTGAGTTTCGATACCTCCTCCCTAATGAACTAAAAACATCTCAAATTTTCATCAAAAAAGCAAAATTCTCCAAAAAGGATTTTTTTTAGTAATTATAATTTCTGGAAAAATTTGCACAGTAACGATCAAAAACAAAACCGTTTCAAACATGAGTATGCATTGTAATTTTTGATACAAGGCATTATTTCCTTGTTTTTCTTTTTGAAAATAATTTTGTAAAAAATACGTCAAAGTTTTCCTGCTTTTTCTTTGAATTTTCTAAATATGATTATTACCACTAAAAAGAGAAATTATACCTACCCCTTTCAAAAAAAAATTTAATCCAAAAGTTTTAGTTTTTTTAACTTGAAAAAAATAATTATAGCAACAAATAGTAAACTCAATTTTCAAATTGCGATTTCTACTGGATCATTAATTTTTAATGCCTAATTTAAGAAATCCCTTTTTATATTTAAAAAATCCTTTTCTCTCTCAAAATTTTGTTGTTACATTTATTTTTGCAAAATCACTCTAATTTTCAGCATTTAGTGTTATCTAGATATTCATCTAGATTGTTATCAAAGAATATTTTGATCATATAAATATTTTTTTTAAATTGAAATGTCTAAATTTTTGCACGAACTACTTATTTAACTAATTTGTTTTAATTATTACCTTTCAATTTTATTCAGTATTAAATATATAATTAATATTCTTAAATATTGAAATTTCTGTAAATTTTTGCACAAACTACTTATTTAGCTAATTTGTTTTAATTATTGCCTTACAATTTTATTCAATATTAAGCATATAGTGAATATATGCAACCCTTTAGCTTTATGGTGCTCAAATTCAAATTTCTGAAAGTTATTTATCTTCAAAGTAGTCATTTCGAATCGAACCCGTATAGTCTTTTCCTCAAAAGCCATAGTTCTAAAAGCGGAACTATAGATTTAAAGGGGGTTGACTTAAAACCCTTACTTTATATTCATTTTTTGGTGAGATCTAGTGGTTTTGACCAGGCCGTCATTGGTAAAGGAGCTTTTAAACTTGTATATTTTAAAATAAAGTTAGTTTTCATAAAAAGGGGACTTGACGGGTTTTGATCCTAAAGGACTCAATTGAAAACATTTTTGTGTTCCAATATGATGACAAACAAAACTGACTTGCTCCTTTTTATAAGTTGAGCTTGCATGAAATTTTAAAGCTGATAAGATCTGATTGGAATTTGTGTTAATTTATTTTTCATTTATGTGTTATAGTTTCCTTTAAATACCTGTTTTTTTTTTTATTTGTTGTATCTCCCTGCATTAAAAATATTTTATTTAATAAGATACAGTGAAGAATTGAGAATTGAATAAATATCTTTGCGCTGAAAAATAATGTAGGAATATATATATATATATATATATGTCTATATATTTATACATAATTAACATTATAATGCACAAAATTAGCAAAAATCCGCAGACACGTGTTTTAGGGCTGCAAGGAACCCCTTTTTCAATGCAATGAAGTGTGATCTTTCATCCTAAAGCTTACTCTTCATTGCATTGAAAAGTGGGTTTCTTGTAGCCCCGATACACGTGTCTGCAGATTCTCTAAAATTTTGTGCATAAACCGTTGATTATTCTTGTCTTATTTTATGATAGTGGGTCACATTTGTATTATAATATCGTCTGTGTAATTTGGTAGTAGGTTTATTGAGGTATAAGTTTAAAAATGGACTGTATATGGTACAAACGACATAAGGACTAAAACCAGTAAAACATTGGTTTATTAAAACTACTGAAACATGGCTGTGTGCGGTAAGAAGCTTGCACCAGCTCTACGGTATGACTAACTGCCCCGCACCTCAAGAGGAGCAAGCTTTTAACAAGATGAGGGCGCTGCAGTATTTGCATATCATGACGCAACATAATTGTCGGTATTTAGATAAGTTCTGCCCTAGCCCAGGCTTAGAGCTGCAATGTAGAGCTTAATACCTAGCTTTTGCCTTCACTTATTTATGAGA
The DNA here is from genome assembly GCA_038373865.1 of Uloborus plumipes. NCBI lineage: Eukaryota > Metazoa > Arthropoda > Arachnida > Araneae > Uloboridae > Uloborus > Uloborus plumipes. The sequence continues at coordinate 15,537 of JAXGGA010002922.1, forward strand.
TAAGCCACACCATGCTTATGGACACTCCCTGGAGTGCTATATTCAATTTAAACTACCAGGCTGAAGGTAACCTCAGTTTTGATCAGAGGACCTACACATCAAGCTTGTTCATGGCTATTCCAGACTAATGATCGATTCCCAATAATAGTGAAACTGCAATTTCTGTATGCTATAGTTTGGCTGTCTGAATTTGGCAGTAGTTCTGCGTTAGCCCTGGCTTTGGGCTTGGGTTTAAGCTGAGCTCAGATGTTCTTTAACAAAAAAGCTAAAATTGGAGAGAAGGCTGAAGCAAAATGCTAAAATGTAGAAGGTTAACAAATAGTGAATATGTTTACTTATCTTTGAGACAATATATTGTTCACTTTATTAGAATTTTATACATGTTGGCTACGATTTATATTGAGATTTAGATATCGCCAAGATTGCATCCTCTCTCGGATCGTGCATTGTTTTTTGTTCTTATTATATTGGATCAAAAAAGCAAAATGTCTTTCTTCGTTTTCGTAATTTTGATAATATTTTCGAATTTTGCAAAAAATGCAATTGTAACAGAAACCCTGCTTGGGGCAGCGACTTACAGCTTTTACCTCCTTCCAACCAAATGAGCCACACCATGTTTGCTGACGTACCCTCGTGTGCAAAATTAGTTTCGGCTACACGTGTGACTTTGAAATCAATCTTAACACACACTTACAGTTCTGAGCTATTTTGACTGTATATCTCTCTCCGGACTGGGGGTTTTTGGCGCTTTTCGTGATTTTTAATAAACACCTGGAAAAGGTTTATGTTAGTAATTTTAATTTTATTAAGTTCTTCAAGATGTTTTCTTTCATGATGAAAGAACTATTAAAGTGAAACAACAAATAAATTTTAGTATGAGATTGTCAAAAAATGCATGTTAGGAATTTTAAAAAAGTAGTTCTGTATAGGAAAATATCATTTTTAACCATAAAAGTTTCCACAGATTTAATTAAAACTTCCCAAATCTTGAACAAATATTTAAAATAGGTTTCATTTGCAAATAAACATTATTCAGCAAAATTTTCTTTTTTATGGTAAATTGCTTTTTGTATGGTACGGCTATCGCAAACTTGCACTAACTCGTGTTCAAGCCTCAATTCTATAGTTCACTTGCAGTTAATTCTGCTTGGTGCTGCTATCTATATTTTTTTCGGAAAGTAAAAGGTTCATAGATAATACCTAAAAGGATTAAAGCGTATGTAACCCAATGTTTTATATCTAAAGGAGCTCAAATTTGACCCCGAAGGAGCTCAGGCTTAGTCATTTTCAACAAAAACGGCACCCCCGAGTGATGCTCGGGCTTAGACCGGAAAGTGTTAATAAGATGCCACTTGCAACCAGCTTAGTTATGGCTACTTCAGACTAACGATCCCTTATAAGAGTGGAACTGCATTTTCTCGATGGTGTGATATGGCCAGTAGCGGATCCAGAAAAAATCTATGGGGGGGGGGGGGGCACAAAATGTTTTTTTTATTTTTTAATTGAAAAATAATAATTATTGTTAAATACAAACAACTGTCATATTCTTATGTATTATCGTATTTTCCTTACATTTCGGCTCCTGTAACATTAAGAACAACCTCGCCCACTCGAACTCGAGAAAATATGACTGAAGAACTATCTACTTTCCCATAACGGTTAAAATATAACAATATTATAGCTAAAGTGCTTTGGATGTCTTCTTTTTTGATGAGTCTAAATTCGGAAAAACTAAATGCCTGTAATAGCCAAGAATGCAAAAACATACTTCCACTCAACCGCTTGTTATGTCTCCCCCCTTTTTTTTCTATGTGCAAAACAAGGTAAGCAAAAATACGTCAAAGCAGAGTGCCTTTGCTTTCAAATGATCTGGCGCCATGGAATAAGTTTGAGACATTCGAAAGTTCCGAAGATCAATAAATAAAAGGAAAAAAAAGAAACCGACACATTTTTCTCACATCGGAAATGTGCCAAGAGTAATACTCAAAATTAATTTTCTTTTTTGATTCTGTTGCAAAAAACTGTTAAAAAAATACTTTAAAAAATTGAAAACAGATGTAAACAATCGACACCGAAAATTTGATCGGTATTTCTTGTTTCAGTATGGGTTTTAGGGTCTTAGGGCACCCCCCCCCCCCCCCGCTGGATCCGCCACTGGATAGGGCTGTGGGTATTTACTAGTAGGTAAATTGTGAGATATATGTCACTTTTTTTATTGTTGTTCATTTATTGCATGTATATATCTTTTTTTATAGGTGTATATCTTTATCAAGAGCATAAAAAACATATATGAAAGCGTTTCAAAGTATGAATGGGACGTTTTCAGCAATTTTGATGCAATGCAGCTAGAAAACCTGTCTGATGCGGAATGTGAAACATACAGTAGAAAAATTAATTCAGCTATTTGTATTGGAAAAGCATCAAATGAAGTAGAAAAAATGACTAAGGTAAATATTTTTATGAGTAAATTCTTAGGAGTATTGTTTTGAATGTAGCTTAAATTCTTCATATTTACGATCATTGTTCAATATTCCTCTATGCATGCATTAAAGCAGTGTTTCTGTGGTGTGAAGCGCATCATTTTGAGATGCAATTAGTTACATTTAAAATTTAGCAAGCTTAAACAAAAAAAAGGAGAAATAATTAACGGGAAAATATTCCCTAAAAAATGGAGATAAGTTAAACAAGTTAAAGGCCGAATCATAAGTGGAAGCAACAAAGTGAAAAAAAAATCGCCGCAATAACGCCAGACCTGCGACAGCCCTGGGTGCCCTTCATGTTTGTAAATCCAAAAGACAAAAATAAAACAGAAAGAAAAACTTACCCCGGTATCGATGTGTTTGTCATTTTCATAAATCAACCAATTCAAATTAGCATATTGATTTTATTTCTGCAGCAGCTTTTCTTTTCCTTTACACTCCTCACATTTATAATATACTCAAAGAGATCTCCTTTTACAAAATAAAAAATTAACGAGCTGATAACATGATGAATTCACTTCCAACATTATGGCTATTGCAAAATTCCAAAAAAAAGGTCTAATTGTTAAAATAAAAACATCTTGAAAGGAACAACACTGCAGAGTTGACTTTGACTGGATTAGTCCCTTTTGCAAAAGTTATTTAAAAAAGAGGTAGATCCATCTCACCCAATGAGATGGTCGGAGCTGGCTCGGACAGGCGAAAAAGAAGGCGGTTAACGATGCTACTGGCGACACTATGAGAAGTTGCACCCTGACGACATTCCTTCCGATCGAGCAATTTAGCAATCGGGACGAAGTGAAAATGAAAAATTGTAGATACTTAAATTCATCTTTTGGGGCAATGGTAAGATTCAAAAGGCAGCATGCGGCATTCTTAATGTTGATTCAAAATTTTAAGCAGGGATGAGGGCGAAAGATTCCATGTCGCGATCTCCGGCGAAGCAGGGATGAAGGCGAAAGATTTCATGTCGTAATCTCCGGCGAAGCAGGGATGAAGGCGAAAGATTTCATGTCGTAATCTCCGGCGATAAGAACTCCCTTCTTTTAACGGCGGCCGCAGAGGAAAGCAATATGCTAAGGTAAAATGATGTTATTTTTCATGATTGTCCTCATCATCCTCCATCTCTGGAGTCACCCGCTTCAAAAGTCCGCAAAGAAAAATGGCAGAAAATCCGCACATCTTAGCACCTCTTACCAGCCACAGGTTTCTCGGGGAAGTTCTGTAGAAAGCGCGCGTTGAAGCGCCTAGTTCTGGCGGTTGACCTTGAGCGGGCCAATCGCAGAAAAGCGTCGGTTGGAGTTCAATGCCCCTCGGAGGGCGCGCGGGGAAGTTTTGGCCAATGGGGTGTAGCGTGGATCAAAAAGTGACCCAGCGGTAATCGAAAACCAAGGCGGGAAGATGGAAAGAATTTGGGGGAGCTCAGTTCAACATGGCGAAAGATGGCTGAATACAAAAAAACCGAGATTTTGAAAAAAGGGAATTAGGAAAATCGCGATTCGAAAACGCGTTAATTTTACCGAAAATGCATAAATGAAACATGTAACTTCGCGGAAAATTAAGGGCAGTAAAAAAATTAAAAAGGGAAGGTGTTCCGGGGAAAAATTTTAAAGTTGTAGAAAAAAAAACGCGGGAGATTATCGTTAAGCGATCGTAAATGATAGGTTGCAAAATGATCGAAGAACTGAAAAAACCTAACGATGTGATACAATATCACAGTTTCCTAAGCTGTGTTATGCGTACCAGTGGTGGTGCGCGGTTTGCTAGTAGGTGGTACACAAAAAATAATCCTTAATGGTGGATGATAGGCATATCTGCCTCTCCCCTAGATAGTAGAGTCTCATCATCTTACAACAGTCTAAGTTTAAGGCATATCATGTTTCTACTTACGTTTTCCTTCAGCCTAACGGCCGTGTTACGCTTCAGACTAATAGAATGTAAACATTGCTTTTCCGGAGATCGTTCCCAGAAGTATGACGTCATGTTCTGGATCGTCATGCATCTGACGTCAACCAACGAATGTTCGAGAAGCTTCGTAAGGCACGTGTCGTCTGTGATTGACTGCCTGGATCGCTACCGATAGGATGATGTGTATGCAAATCTCGGGGATATATAAGCGATGTCAGGACTCAGATCGGGGCTGGTTTTTTCATTCAGGGACCGCGCTAAGCATTCGCCAACCTCGCCAAATGCGATAAAATAGAAAATTCGGCGAAAGACATTCCGATTTGGCTAAAGTATTGGCGAATGGAAAATTGTCAGAAATTTTCACGTGGGGGAAAAACACACTTATTACATTAAAAAAAAAACAAACAATTAAAATTTGACTAAAACTCTCGAAGTTTGGCTAAGACTTTTGAAATTTGGCTAATTTACTGGCTAACAACTTAAAATCCTTAACGCCGTCCCTGTCATTCATAGCTAGGCTCTCGAGTCAGAGAGGAGCCTTAGGCTTTCGGCTCGCGGTCTTTTCGCCTGATGGCATGTTTCCTCCGGTAGTAATTGCACTTAGCCTTGAACGGGCATAACAGGGGTAGAACTATGCAGGCTGAATATGATAGGGTTTAGTTTCTCAGAAAGTAATAAGTTGTTTTTGTAATTATCTTTTGATTTTATTATTTACAGTTGTTGTTTATTTTAAATAAATGTTATTTGTTACTTAAAGTTTGTCTTCGATTTAGCAAATCAAATACTGTGCTAAATTTAAATGTTTAGGGGATTTAACGATTTCTTAGACTCCCCTAACAGTGGACATAAATAATAAATAAATCAAACCATATGATGGAAAATGTTTTCTTGTAATTCATTCAAAATATTTTAACTAACTATACCACAGTAAAGGTGTTAATATTTACAGTCGATGATCAAAATTACAGCATCCAATATTGTTTATTTTTTAGAGTGCACTTTTAAATTTATCTGTTAGCTATCAGTAAATTTCAAAAGATTATGTTCTTCAATACGTGTACAAGGATCCAATATCAATTTTTTATAAAAATGTTTGAATCTATTAAGAGAATAAATTTCTTTGTAATAACTTTATTCTTTTAGTATAACCATTTGTTAGCAATGAAATACGGCAAAAAGGAGATAAATATGAAACTTTGAACTAGCACATACCTTTACTAATCTGGTATGTGTGCAAGTTGATAATTTTGGTTATTTTATACTCCAGCCTAGCATTTCGGCAAATTAAAAATCAGTCTGGAATAGGAATCCTATACCAGGCTGAGATGAGTGCTAACAAGCACAAAACTACATTCCTTGGATGAAATGACCAAGTTGGTGGTGTATTGCATGTGATTCTGCCTTCGCCCTGGCTTAGGGGTGGTAACTAACTGCTTTATACTGGAGTTCTGCCTTAAATTTGCAAGTTGTACCATACTATTGTGCATTCATCGCGGGTGTTCTAATTTTACATTAACTGCCAGTTTTTCTGCACTCTTTGCTTCTTTAAGAGGATTTCTGCCTCCAGCTTTGTAACTTCCTACTCTTGGTCGATCAGTGCTACCAATCACAAAACTACAGTCCTTGAATGGAATGACCAAGTTGGTGGTTTATTGCTTGTAACTTTTATATTATAATAGTTGAGTTTTTTTCATACCAATTTTCAGTGTAACTATATTTATAAATGTGAATTAATCAATCGCAAAAGTTTCTTCAATCACAAAAGTTTCTAAAGTATTTTTTAAAAGATTTTTTTAAAATTTTTTTTTAAACATCATTATTTTTTTACACCCTGTCAGTTCCAAACCTAAACAACCTATTTTACATATTAAAGTGCTTTTGATTTTAAATGAATATTGTTTCATTAAATCTTGCTGTGTGTGCAATTTTTATTTATTTACTAGCTGCGTGGCCCGGCGTTGCACGGGCTTTTATGCAGTGAAGGCAGTTTGAGAAAACTACTCTCCGCCAAGGCGGCTCGCCTTTAAAGTAGTGAGGAAAGTTTAAGCAACCTACTTGCCGCCAAGGCGGCTCGCCTTTAAAGTAGCGTGGAAAGTTTCAACAAACTACTCGCCACCAAGGCGGCTCGCCTTTAAAGTAATGAGAAAAGTTTATACAGTCTACTCGCCGTCAAGGCGGCTCGCCTTTACAGTAGCGAGGAAAGTTTCAACAAACTACTCACCGCCAAGGCGGCTCACTTTTAAAGTACCAAGGAAAGTTTCAACAAACTACTCCCCGCTAAAGCGGCTCGCTAACAAGCTTTCCTGCATCAAAAAGTCAATCGAATTATTTGCACTTGCCTCCTCAGAAATAAAAACGATGTCAAGTAGCGTATACTTAACACTCTCCCTAAGTGACAAATAAAATTCCCTACCAAAAACAATTATTTCCAAACCGCTTTCGTCCTGTAAAATTAATTTCAAAATTCTAAACGAAAAAGTTATTTTAATATTTGGATTGCAGCCAAAAAAAAGTCTCAGCTAAAAACATCAGTTAGAATTTTATTTGAAATACATTTTCAAAATGGCAGCCGAGAAAAATAAAAGTCTTACTAAAATCAATTGTTAGAACTTTATTGTAACACGTATCCAAAATGACAACCGAAAGAATTAAGTCTTTAAATTTTAAATAGTTCGACAATTTAATTAACGTTTTAATTCAAAATGGCAACGGTAAGAAATAAAAGTCTTGGAATTTTAAATAGTTCAATAATTTAATTAGTTTAAATTCAAAATGGCAACGGCAAGAAATAAAAGTTTTGGAAGTTTAAATAGTTCAATAATTTAATTAACGTTTTTATTCAAAATGGCAACGGTAAGAAATAAAAGTCTTGGAATTTTAAATAGTTCAATAATTTAATTAACGTTTTAATTTAAAATGGCAACGGAAAGAAATAAATGTCTTGGAATTTTGAAAAGTAAATGAAATTTAATTAAAGTTTTAATTCAAAATGGCAACGAAAAGAAATAAATGTCTTGGAATTTAAAAAGGGCAAAACATTTAATTAACGCTTTAATTAATATCTCGGCTAATTAGCGTCGTGGAATTACGCGGTTGGTCTTATTGTCTTCCTCAGAAAATTTTGAGTCGAATGGACGAAATTTTGAGGAGAATATTTGATTCTCTACTCTCAGCGGTTTTTGAGGAGTTCAAGCTTCAGACGGACAGACAGACAGACAGACGCAGACAGATTTTAATAGTAGTAATTTGATAGCTTATTTTTTGGCACATATGTATATTCTTATTTCTATTAATCCTTCATTTTTAATTCTAAATTTATGAGTTTTATCAACATTTATTGGACTGTTGCATGATTAACAACGCATAGTTCATAACTCCTTTTCATTTATGTTCTTTTCAGTTATTACTTCCAGCAAGCACTAATTCCTTTAAAGTGTTAGCTCAGTTGCCATGTCTTCTGAAAAGTTTTCTTGAAAATGACAAACTCGAACATTATTTTGACATGGAAGAATTTATGGATGTTCTGGTTAAAACAATTTTGATCAGGCCAGAAAATGGTTTCAAGTGAGTGTCTAATACATTTTAGTTATTTCTTGTACAATTGTACCTTCATTTATAAAATGTAATAAATAAGTTATACATTTGTGCAATGTTATATATTCCGAAAATATAAAGGGCAACAACACTTTTTTCCTGTAACTAACCATAAATATAATCAACTTTTTGTCTTTTTCCTTCTATTCTTTAGATCTTAAACAGGAGTGTTTTTTTTTTTTTTACTGGGCTACCCCAGAATTACATGAACTTTTTAGCAACAAAGCCCGAATTTCTGACGAGGAAAATTTCTGAATATTATTTATAGACATCTAAAGTAATCAGATATATAGCTGGTATTTTCTTAAAATCTCCTTTTACAGGAGCCTAATTCATTTTGGAGGCTTGAAATGAGATGTTGTTCCTGAGCTACAGCTCTGTTGTCAAAATTAGAACATGATTTTTTTTATTATTATATTGCTAGATCCCAATATACTTAAAAAAAATAATTCATCAAAATCGAGGCATTAATTTCAATTTTCGCCCTACTATTGGCAAAATATAAAGAAAAAATTGACATGAGGATTTTTTTTCGAAAAATTGCAATAAAAAACAATATTTATGAATTCCTGCTGTCGAGCGTGAATGCTTTGCGCGGGTCAGCTAATTATAAATATAACAATTGTAATGACGTTAAACCATGGTCAATATACTACTTTTATCTAGAAATATAGTTAAGCATTGCATTCATGACATACTCAGAGAAGATGCCACCCACATTTTCTGAACTACAATATTGCAAACAAATGCTGTGAAAGGGGTCTCCATTAATCACTGAAGCTTGCTTAATTTAGGGAATTTTCCCAAATTGGCTGACCTTAAGATCTCATGTTTTGATAACGGGGACATGAAAGCAAATAATTAATGCATCTAGAACAGGGCTTCTTAAACTATGGGTGGCGTAGCAAAATTCTGGGGTCGCAAGACATTTTAATGTCAAATACCATTTTATAACATCACTAGAGTTGGCGAAATACAGTGGACTTGCAGCGTCTAGACACGCGCATTTGTTGAAGGTTTTGAGCTATTCGCGTTTGAAATCATCGATAGATAGCGCTGTACTGAGGTGGACATGTGCGTTTTTGTTCCGGCTAGTGTTTGTTTACTTGCATAGTTGCAACGGGAAATCCTATGTTAATGGAAAACAAATTAAATCTTATGAAAATCTTTAATTTTGTGGATGGTTCGGATCGTTCCAGAACCAAACTGACTAACAATTTTCCATTTCAATCACATCCATCTCATTAAATTTTTTACTTATACTTTAATTTAATACTTACCACGCAACTACTTGAATATATTCGAGAGAATTAAGACGGTCAGAATCCACTTTTATTTTCGAAACTATAATAAATACAATTTTTTATTTTTTGTGCAATTTTTAATTTTAGATTTTTGTATGTTTCAAAACGAATTCTAAACTTATATATTTTCATGTGTATACCTAATAAATAAATCATCAAAAAATATTAATTTATTTTTCTTTTATATTTGTATGGGGTCTTTAAGAAACTCGCAATCATAATTGGGGTCGTGAATGACAAAAGTATAAGAAGCCCTAATCTAGAAACATGTTTTCAAATGTTTTTTCGATTGCTACTTTTTTTTAATTACACTGTCGTATAACTTCCTGATTAGACTTACATTTAAAAAAAATGTTCTTTTTGAGTGAAAATCACATAGTCAATCCATAAAAACTAAATTTTTCACACAAAACTTAACTCCACAAATGGTACTCTTTCAAAGAAGCTGAGCCACCCTCAGTCTATACTGCTGTTCTAAGAGCAAAAGTGATATCTGCAGATGATCTAAAATGAGATATTGCTGTTTGAAGTGTTGAGCCTACATGTATTTGATTCAGATTTTAGTTTTTCAGAGCTTTTTTTAAAAATATTTTCCATTCTCAAATGACCATGAAACATTGTCTTTAGATGAAACATCTTACAAAGAACCTGGTGACAATAACTCAATTTTATTAAAAAGTGCAGATGCGACTTTTGTCGTGATTAGCACGGCAGAATAGTGATATTATTTATTAGGGATGCACCGATTAATCGGCCACTTTGTCGATTATTAATAATCGGCAAAATCGAGCCGATTAATCGGTGGAAAAAATATTTTTTTAAGTAAACCTTTACTAAGAAACTATGATGAATAATTTTATTAGCAGTAATAATAATCCTCACAGTTGATGTAAAGTTTTAATACATGAGTGCTTCTATTTTGAATAAAAATACACATACATAATGTACAACATTTTTCATGCGTCGATACTTTTCTCCTTAGCATAGTGTTTTTAGATAATTTTTAATTTTCACAAAGAATAAAAGTCTTGAATTGCATTGCTACTAATAATTCAAAAATTTAAACCACAAGAACTTCAAAATTGGAGTGTTCACCACACAGACTCCCCCTCCTTTTGTTTGAATTTTCATGTCTAGTTTACATAATTAGCAATGTGTTAATGTTGAATTATTGTCAATAATATGAAAATTGATTCAGAGAAATTTGATAAAATTTAGAAATTATTTTGGGAAAATTAGAAAAATGGAAGACAAAAATTAGCAACTATTTCAAAAGTTGGAACTGTAAAAAAAAAAAAGAAAAAAGGAAACAGTAACGGTGAAATTGGTAGTATTGAAAATACCCATTTTAATCATTAATCGGCCGATTATCGACTACAGATTAATCGGTAATCGGCCAATTTGCTTATCGGTGCATCCCTAATATTTATATTTAAAAAATTAATATGTTCCACCACAAAACATATTAATCAATTCTTTTGTTTCTCTTTTAGGAAGCATTCCTCAGCGATGTTGTTCATGGTGAGTCAAGTTAAAACAGTGGGTTTTCTGGTAGACCTGCTTTATACGGTAAGCATGCCATTTTGTTTCATTTGAAAACTAATTCATAATTCACTGATGTTGTTCAGAAACTTGTCATGGTTTATTTATTTATCTTTTTGGTAGAAGTAAGACAATCTAAATACTATTTAAAATTATTTTGTTTGTTTGTTGTTTTTTAAACTTTTGTATGAATAATGCAGTGTACTTTATCCATTTCTGCTGTAAATAACTATTATTATCATTCGAGGGTAGGGGCAAAAGTCATGGCAACAATTTTTTTATTGCAAATAACAGACCCCTTGGAAATTGCGACGTATACAAAGAGCCATGATGTTAAACTATATGTGTATACAATGAATAACACTGAAATATTACAGCACACTAGTTTATTACTGTAGTATACCATTTTCTGTAGTGACATAGCAGGGGACAACTTTGAGGGTCTTTAGGCCAAGGTTTATCATGTTGATCATAAGTGTACCGTGTTATCATTCTTTCACACTGTTATCTTATGGCCCTGTATACCAGTGCTCGAAATTAGCGGTCGTTAGTCGTATTTTGCAACTTTAAATTTCGTTTTGACGACCGCGATTTTGAAACTAGTCGTCACTTTGACGCCTAACTTGTGCTTCCCTGTCCTTTTCCAGTAGCTCAAGGTCAGTTTTCAGAACATCAACCTCACAATAGCAGAAAAGCGTCCTGCTATAATGGCAGAATCGGCCCTCAGCAGAATGACCAGTATCTCCTCTTTCCTCCCCCCAAAGACATCACCAGCACATGCTGTGCCTTTTGTTCCTTTGCACCTGTTTCCCCTTAATCCTTTCTTCCCCACCCTCTCCTGGAAATCGCTGTTCTGCACTAGTTGATGGAGATTCACTCATAACTTCATGTCAACACAGAGCAAGCGCGGATCCAGAGGGGGGGTCATGGGGGTCATGACCTCCCCCTTAACCGACAAAATATAGCAAAAAATTGCATTTTTGGTACTTAAATTACGAAAAAATTGTGAAAACCCCCCATTTTTCCCAAAAATTGCGCTTTGACCCCCCCCCCTTTCCGAAAATGACCCCCTCCTTTGCCAGAAGCTGGATCCGCCCTTGACACAGAGCGGCAGGTGAGAGACAAAGGTTTGGCAAACACATACAAAACAAAAAAATCTACAACTGTTTAAGCTTTTTTGGAAGTTTAAACTGCTAAATGAAAGCCTCATCTCTCGCATATTGATATACATAATGCCTTTGACGTGTTTTGCAGTTTGACTTTTTTTAACGCTCAAGCTGATTTTCTTACGCAATTTTTAATTAAATCGCCGTAATCGATGTTTCTGAGATTTTTTTTTTTACTGTTTGAGTGCAATAATTAATGACAATTCTACGAAAAACGCTGCAGATTAATTCGTTTTTGTCCGATTTCCCATGCACGTGGGAAAAAGGCTTAGCACATTGCAGGTGTGCAGCAATCTTTTTTCATCTGTTTCTCGGTTGTACCTCTTCTGATAATTTCTTAAATTTTATGTTGTGCAAAGCCTATTCAACTAAAATACAAGGATATTTTTTTGCACCCCTTGTCTTTTAAGCACCCCCCCCCCCCCGCTCCGTAAAAAAAGTAAAAAAAGTTGGAATTAAAATTGGTTCTTGTAGTCCAAAACTTCTGCTGTCATGTATAATATTCTTTAATCTTTTTTATGTTGAGCATTTATTTATCCACAGTTCTATATTTTTAGCTCAACAGTACTTGAAAATTTGTATCAGAATATGAAGAAAAATAAAAATATAAAAACATTTTATCAAAAATCTGTTTTTACCCCTTCCCTCCACCTCTGAATGCCATTCTGAGTGTTTCAAGTGAAAAAATATGTTAACATGTTTATTAGATTTGTAAAAAAAATAACAATTGATCCTCAAAGAATAATTCAACATCAAAGAAAAAAAACTACATAGTCATATAAAGCCCGAACCCAGTGTAGAAAATTTTTGAAAAAGAAGACTGCAGATAAAAGGCAAAATACAACCAAGTTTATTAGCAAAAAAAAAAAAATTATTCTTTTTTTTTCCTTTTTGAGAGAGAAATAGAGGGATATTTGGGGGGGGGGGGGGTGTTTAGGGGTATTCTTTTCATTTAATTCTATTACAGTAATAGTCACATTTGCATTTGAGATCTTTAAAATTCAAATTTTCAAGCTTATTACATAATTTATGTAAATCTTAACAAAATTTATGCACCTAATCAACGTAATTTGGACATTGCAACCAAGGAAATTATTTTGGCAACTAAGAAAAAAATATCAGGTGCCATTGGCACCTAACTCACTAATACTAATTTCGACCTCTGCTGTATACTACAATAATAAATTAGTGTGTTACAATATTTCATTCGTTTTGAATATGCTTTAGTAAAATTAAATTCCGAGTGCAGTTACGCATCGAACAGAGCCTAGGTGCCTCCATCTGGCGGTAACTGGGCGTCCAAATTTTTTTTTCCTAACGCATCACAGCGCCTTAATGGTGGCACATGCAATGACTGGATGCTTTATCGGGGAGATTGCACTGGGTCTCCAAAAAGCGTGTTTTTCGCTTACGCAGCCCCCATTGGAAAGGAAAAAACAGAAATTCATCCGTAATCATTGTCCACACATGTAGTTAACATCTTCAGGGTTCGTACTTCCTTAAAAAACCCTTTAGAAACTTTTAAAAAGCCTTAAAAAGTCCTCAATTTTCTAACATTTTCCTTAATTTTTAAAAGACTGTTTCAGGTTTTTTTTCTTTGTTTTTCATCCACGTATTAAGAGCTGGCTCTTCAAAATTCATCGCTACATGCGTTTATTCGCGAGAAAGAGCTTAAACTTTGTCATATATGGGAACTGAAGGCGTACTTCGCGGAAAACTGGTTTGCGTGGTTGAGACAGCAATCCTTTTGCATCGTGCAAATATTTTAATATTTGCGAAAATTTTAGGTTACATTAACATATGCTACCTTAGGTTATCACATTTAATTATTTATTTCAAAAATTTATCAAAAAAATTCTCCCCATTTTACATGCTTACATTTCACCTGCGATTCGGGTAATATCGCTTGTTTTGTTCAACATTTCAATGCTTTAACATCTTGTCAGTGTTTTAATATTTTTGATGGCTGGAAGTTATTTTAACATATTACTATCTTAAATTAATTTATTGAAATTTTTAAATTTTTATTAGTAATAAATTAGTTTATTTAAAAAAAACTGATCTATAGTCAATAAAAAATTGTTTCATGTGTTAAGATTTTAGTACTTTTGTATCTTGAAAGCATTTTAATATTTTTGACAACTGGAAATTATTTTAACTTAGCTACCATAGACTGCTTTATTTTATTTCATTTATTTCTTATTATTCATGTGTCTTCCTTTTTTAACAATATGCTAATATTCAACATATGTTTCACAGCAAATTGTATAACTAAAATGAAAGAAAACTACTGAAAGTGACAGTGATATAATTACAATAACTTATTGATAACTTAAAAATTGCAGATTTTTGAGATTTTTAGGAAATTATTTAAAAAAATTTTTAGCTCCTAACATCTAAAAATGCAATATATGTGACAAACAATGTAGTTGTTTCTGATAAGTACATAGTGCAGCAGATATATGACAAAAAAAGGGGGAATTGTGCCTTTAATGATAGAAGCATATAACTTGGTGTGCATATACTACGTATAATTACGAGTCATTTTGGATACGCGGCCATCTGAGATTTCGAATATTTCAGTAATGGCGGACGTTCGAAATGGTGGCCTCTGAACATATTTTATGTGCTTCTTTGTTTCGTTATTCACAAGGTTAATAGCGTACGTTACGAAAAAAATCATGGAATTTAATATCCTTTCCTAATAAAGCTCAATTGCATTGTGTGTTTTAAGTGGATTTTAAATTTTACCGCTAGGGGTCGCTTTATAGTTCTTTTTTAATCGTCCAAAATGCGCAATAGATATGTGACCAAAATTGATGGAATTTTGTCTTCAAGAGCCCCGCTTACAAATTTAGATAAAGATACTAAATATAAATTCATGTTTGTGAAAATAACAACACCATGAAGGAATCGTCATAATTGAATGAAATTTAATACACAGCTGAGTGATAGTGGTACAAAAAATGATTAAACTTAGAAAGCCAACAAATAATTAAAAAATATTGAAATTAGTATTTTGTGTAGCCAGCACACTCTGCAATAAGTGCTGCTACGCGACGTGGCATGGAGTCAGACTAATTTTTAATGTCTGCCTGATCAATAGCATTCCATACTGTTTGTATGCGTACCCAAAGTTCGTCTGTAGAAGCAACAAGACGAGGATCACGAACGAGACGCCGACCAACGAAATCCCATACATGTTCAATCGGCGACATACCTGGGGAATACGCTGGGCAGGGAAGAAGCTGTACTTGCTGCGATGCAAGGAAGGATTGAACTGTCCTAGCGACATGAGGGCGGGCATTATCGTGCTGAAATACAGCTCTAGGCAAGCCTTGAAGGAAGTTTGGGGCTGTAGAATTTTACTGATGTCCCGGTTGCTGTTCAGGCTACCCACAATTCGTAGCAATTGAGATCGTCCGTGATATGATATGGCACCCCAGACTATGACTCCAGGTGTTCGTCCACTGTGACGTTCGACAATGTACTCTGGAAGGTGGCGTTCACCGGCATAGCGTTGGACGCGAATGCGGCTATCATGGTGCCACAAATTAAACCGGGATACGTCAGAAAACACAACATACTGCCAATCAGCACGCCAGTCCTTATGTTGATTAGCCCATTGTAGCCGCAGATGGCGATAGTTTAGCATGAGCGGGATCCTGTATTATAAAGGAGTCCTTGTGCGCAGTCCACGCTACATCAGACGTCTACGAATTAATGAAGCACACATTGAAACACTTGTAGCTGTTGACCATTGTGCTTCCAGTTATCTGGAAGAAGCTGTAGGGTCCGCCAGTACCATTCGGATCAGGTGTCTATCATCACGCGCTGACGTGACTTTTCAGGGTCCACTCCCGGATTTCCGAGCTGTCCAATGCTCGTCCGTCCACTGCTTCCAAACACGCATCACTGTGCTGCTGTTACGCTGCACACGAGCGGCTAGTTCAAGAGAAGACAATTCAGCTTCACGAAGGCCGATGATCCTCCCCCGTTTAAACTCCGTAAGTTGTTGAAACCTCGCTCTTTTTCGTCGAAGAGGCGTAAGCAACGTCTCATCTGACGTTTATCATAAGCAGATAACCACCTATAACCATACACACATTGCTGCAGCCGTCTATTTATTCGGATAAATATGGCGTTCAGAGAGTGCTGCTAAGCGTACCCATGCGCTATTCGTCTAAAATTCTAATCATTTGCATATCATACTCTACTTTGCATTTGCTGAAAATTTCAGCCCATTCGCATAAGTCCTTCATGGTGTTGCAATTTTCACAAACATGAGAAGCACACTCTTTATGCATGAAACAACAATAACTCTGTATAGTTTTAACAGTTGTCATTTAATATGATTTAAAAAGGTTTGAAGGAACTCTAAAGATATTCAGAGGAAGCTTTGGATTTCAATATCCTCTCTCTCTTTTGGATATCAGTTCTCTGGTTGTGAACCGGAGCCTCCCCCCTCACTCAAAACCTTTACCCTTTCTCCCACCCTCTTCAAAATGTTAAATTCAATAAATGTTTACTTCACTGCTTATACAATGCAGGTTCTTGAAAATATAAAGACATTTGCATCTATGATAAAACAAGGAAATCAAATAAAAATGTTCAAATTTGGAGAATTTGTGAAACTTTGAGAAGCTGTATCTCAAAAACCATTACAGCTAACAAGTCCATTTTAGTATCAATTTGTAGCAAATTTAATGTAGCTTAAATATGTAATATATGATGTTACTCAAAAACGTGCTCTTTCATGGTCAAAAGGGGGAAATTTCAAAAAAAGGACGAACATTTAGCAGTTTGACTGATGCCATTACTCCAATAGACGAAATCTCAGGTGGCCGCGTATCCAGAATTAAATCATTTGATGTGTAGTATACGTGTACCAAGTTTCATGTTTCTATCATTAAAGGCACAATTCGGTCACATATCTGCTGTACTAACAGCGAACACAGTATTTTAACATTTTGACAAAGTTTAATTTAAAACATAGAAAAAAAACAGGAAATTGCCAAATCTTCTAGGCATTTGTGGAAAAGGAAGGAGTTATACAACAGACCTCAAATTTTTTTATAGAATTTCTATGCCCCCAATGGAACCTTTTCCACCCTACCCGTTATCGAAAATAGACATTTTTTTAAAAAATAATTTGCTAAAAATCTCAAAAAAAAAAACTGCATTTCCCCCCAAACTTTAACCCTTTGAGGGGCTGTGACTTAAAATTTGATATTTCACTAGGTCAATTTAGCATGCAGAATTTTGGAAAAAGTACCAATGAAATTAGGAACTTAATTATTGAACTCAAGTTGATTCCAAAATGTTAAACTTAATTACTTGGAGGGAGAAAATAAATTATTAATGGATCCTAAAGTAGAATACATGGCGCTTAAAGGGTTAAGCCAATTGCGATAAATCAAGAAAGTGACCAAAAAATTTAAAAATTTTTATGTGCACTTTGCTCCCTCAATGGCACTTTTTCCGCAATACCCATCATCGAAATTAAGAAAAAAGTCATTTTCGGCCCACCCTAGTACATAATTGTATCAAACTGTTTATGAGAGAAACCTAACCTGGTATCATTGTAGGGGTAGTCATTTCTAGAAGTTATCATCAGTAAGTATAATGCCAGGTTAAGTCATCTTAATAGCTCTTAATCATCATTCATTGTCACTTGAATCAGAGTCCATTGCAAATCTCTCTTCATTTTAAAGACATAATGCACTCGTAAATCGAGTGCTTTAAAATTGTGTTCCTAAAACTATTTAAATGTTTTCCTATGAGTCCTTAAAAAAATTTGGGAGTCCTTAAAAAGTCCTTAATTTTCATTTTCAAAAATGAGTATGAACCCTGCCTTGTCCATTCATTCTTGTGTGTCATTTTTCAACCAGAAGTGCTAGTGATATTAAGTTGTTATCCAGTAAATTAGCCAGATTAAGAAAGTTTTAGCCGAATTTCGAAAACTTTAGTCAAAGATTAATGCCAATAAAACTTAATTAATGTTTTTCCTGTTATATTATACATATTTTGTTCTAGTGGAAATTTTAGAAAATTTTCCATCTGGTAGTACTTTAGTCTAATCCGAGTTTCTTTTCTGCCGAATTTAAGATTTTATCACATTTGGCAAGGTAGTAAATGCTTAGTGCGCACCCTATATGCGCTCTAAATATCAATGGATGCAAGATCATTAGCTGAAAAGCTTTTAGTTATATAAATAATACCATTTAAGATATTTTGATACTACTTTTTCAAAAACCGAGATAATATTTCTGACAATACACAAAAATTTTCAGATTAATTAATTTTCTAGTCAGCTGAAATGATCAAGGTTTATATGTACAGGTACTGTCTGAGCACCAATCAGATGGAAACGCTGGCATCCAGTTCACAGACTGAATTGGACACATCTGCTAGTTTTAATAAGGGATGCCAGTGTTTGTAGATGTGTGTAGGGGGAGGGGCAGCCTCTAATAAAGCAGATTAACTTTGATTTGAGCAAAATGCTCCTCAAATTTTATCCCCCCCCCCTAATTCAGACGGACTCGTCTTAGCCGGAGTTCACCAATTCCATGTCAGCTGTGGGCTGAGAGTATATGTGCATTATTAAGTAAAGAAGAATGATCTTTGTTGACTTATTTCCAGATGAACTCGCCTTTAATTAGTACTATTATTATGTATCATTTTTCAAAAAATCATCTATGCTGTTTTATGAATAATAACATCTTGTCCTCAAGTGCAATTAGTTTTATACAGTGTGTTTCATTTTTGCTTGGAAAACCTTTATTTCTGAAATCCTTCATTCTAGATGCATATTTCCAATGGCAAAAATGTTCAAAATGAAATGGACAGTTTAGGTGTTAAAAGTATGAAGAAAATTAATGAAGAAAAAAAAATGCGAAATGTAACTGTTGAGGCTTTAATCGAATGACAACTTTTAATTCTTCTGATCTTATTTTTTGTATGGGCCTATAAAACTTAGATCTTGAATATCTATTCAAGTTTTAATCTCAAATCTTTCAAAATTTTGTGCTAGAATTATTTTTCAATAGAGATTTTTTTCCCCTAAATATAAGTTTGGGGGACCTGGAATTTGTATGAAAGTTAGATTTCGTATTTTTTCACCATTTTTTTTTCCGCTTTTGACTTTCAATATCTTAACTCTGCACCTCATTTTGATCGTTTTTGCAATGGGAAGAGTGAATCTAGGATGAATTGTGCAAAATGAAGGTCTTGCAGTTTAAAACAGAGGACCCTGTTAATCCTGCACTGCTTAGAAATTCGTTGAATTTGTATTTCATGAATAAGTTAATTAACTATTAGCTCATATTTCTTTATTTTGTTCTTTTTACACAGAATAAGTTTAGACCGATGATGCTCCCACATCTATCGGCGCTGGCCGATACTGTTATGTACCTCTTTCGGAATCTACCTCATGATGCTATCCTTTTGCGCAAAGAGCTGTTGCATGTCACAGAAGATCTCTTTATTTTCGAATCTGCCCTGAAAGGTATTTTTTAAATTAAAGTAAAATTATAGATACAGTACAGAACCTTTTATCCGGGAACCAAAATACCGGGAAACCAGAAAACCGGCAACATTTTGTCGATTTTCCGCAACTTTTTAAGGGGTTACAGTACCTCAAAAATGACCAAAAGACCAAAAAAAATTTTATTGCTTATTTCAAAAGTAAAAGTTATTTAAAACACTCAGAAAAAAACAGCATTGTTCTAGCTAAATTATTTAAAAAGTTATGAGTGACTTTAGGGCATACAGGCTATGTGTTCTAATGGAAAAGCCAAACTTTAAAGTGCTTTTTCTCGGTGATCAGTTTTTAGTAGGGATGGACCGGATATCCGGTAACTATCCGGTATCCGGCCTATCCGGCTGATATTTTAAGTATCCGGTACTTCCGGATATCCGATCCGGCTGATTGCCCCGGATACGGATATCCGGAAGATTTTTGCATGATATCCGGCAAAGTATCCGGTATTGATGTGGGAGGTATCCGGAATTGATGTAAGGATTATCCGGTATGATGTGAGGACCTAATTGAATATTTTCTCTTTTACTAAAATCCCAGTTAGAAATTTCATCTCCATATATTATTTCTCTAAGCCGAATCCTATACCCGGTCGAAACTCGCTCATTTCTTTATCGAATTGCAAGAAAATTTATGATTTTGAAGCTTATCCCGCGGGCTATTGACGAAAATTAGACCCACCCTCTAAAAAGTGTCGGTTCGTTTTTCATTCGAACTTCAATTTTTGGGCACAAAATTGACACTATCTAGCGAAATAATTGTCGTATCGTCTCCATTTTGATTTCATTCGAAAGATTAAAGAAAATGCGTTCTTTAGAACGTTTCTCCGCTAGCGCCGCGTAACGAGTGAACACTCCAATTTAGGAGTACTTTTAATTCATATATTTTAGTAATTAGTAGCAATTTAATTCAACACTTTTATTCTTTGAAAATTAGAGGTTATCTGAAAGCACTGTGCTAAGTAGAAAACTATCGCCACATGAAAAATGTTGCATCATTGTCTATGTATATTTATTCAAAGTAGGAGAATTAATTTAAAAAAATCTTTATATCAACTGTGAGGATTATTATTACTGTTAATAAAATTATTCATCATAGTTTCCTAGTGAAAGTATACTTTAAAGAATAATATCTGAAAAATATTTTTCAGCCGATTAATCGGCAGTAGATGGCGATGTTGTGCAAATGAAGCCAATAAAAATTGTCGTATTAAATTTTAAGTTTAGAGTTTTTTTTTTTTTTTTTTTTTTGCGGAATTCCGCACGGGTCACCTAGTTGTTTGTTAAACCTTTTAGATGATGTAATTAATTTTCATCTTCCTTTTTACCAATTTTTGCTTCTAAAAAAAAATTATTTGTTATTCCTCCGAGTTTGTACTGTACATGGAAGCATTCTGCATAATTGATTTTTCACAACTTCCAGATAAATGATGTCTTCAGCTTTTCAAAAATATTTTAGTTAAAATATTTAGAAAAAGCGAAAAACCTTCAAGGATTAATGTGCGACAAGAGGTAGAAAAAGACTTACGATCATATCGTTAGTTCATAAAAATTAATCGCAGTAGCTTTTATTATAAATTCTCAAATTATTTTATTTATTGAATTGTTTTACTTTTAGTTTTTGTACTTCTAACAAAAATGGCGATCTATTAACACACAATGATGTTGCAATTAGATATTTTTTACTTTGCCACTATTATTGCTTTATTATAATTGAAAATAAACATACAATAAATAACCTCTAACATTGGCGAAAGTGTTCTAGATAATGTAAACATCTGTCCCCATGAATCGTAACTTAGACATGCTTTTTTTTTTGAAAGAAATTTTGAATCTTGCACTTTGTTTCGTTCTTTCTTTTTGTAATCCCTTCCTTTCAGAAAAGATATTTCTCTGCTATTAGAGTCTGTAACTCCTTGAGAATATGTTGAGCATGACCCTCAATTACATTCAATCGAGTCTCGATAACTCGAAGCTTTTTAACTCAAATATACCTTTATTTCAAAGTTTTCATTTGGTTGGTCATCAAATTCTTGAAAAGACGGTAGGAACTGCTTGTAACTCGAACTATCAATCATTCTAAGCTTTTAGCCGGTCCCTTAGGACTATGAGCTATTGAGACTCGACTGTATATAAGATGTTAATTTGCATCTTTAGAAAATGTATTTTGCTTTTTGGAATTTAATTAAAACTTTAATTTAATTATTTACATATAAGTTTATTAATTTATTTTTTAAAGTGAACATGCTTAGAATAATTTTTAATAATAATAATAATATATCGGACATTTCAGCGAAAATGGTACAAATCAGTTCCGACACTTCAGAATTTTGGTAATTTATTTTAATATTTACCACCAATTAATTGTATTTTTTTTATTTGTTCTCCCTCTAATTGTGTGTAACCAAGTATAACCTATTTAGGCATAAGCCATTTATAAAGGACTCAAAAAAAAAAAAAAAAAATCTTTGGCGAAAGAAGGAAAAAATGATCTGCCCCAGCTTCAAATTGCTAGGACTTAAAATGCAATTTAAGATTAAGCTGAAATGCAACAACAAAATCATTTGCAATGCACAGCACAAAAAAATCTTGGAAAAACACTTAATTATCTTTATTCCTAGATTTTTTTATATTTCAAACTGTCCACTCTGTTACAAGATTTTCAGAAATAAAATAAGCAACTGCATTCAATGTGATATTTTTAAAAAGAAGTACAAGTAATGTATCTGCTGTGATTACTTTGATACATTGAATTATATCTGTACCTCAGAACCAGACTAACGTAAGTCCAGTTTCGTCATTTTTCAGTAGAGGGGAAAAACGATGTATTCGACAATCGTTTTTCCCCTCTACCGAAAAATGACGAAAATGGACTTACGTTAGTCTGGTTCTGAGGTACAGATATAGCCCAGCAACTAAGATAAGCCTAAAATTCTTTGCTGATGATAGTTAATTTGAACTGTGGGATGTCCACTCTGTTACAGTAGCATTAATGGTGCAAAAAAAAAAAGTTTTTCTTGAAATTGCAGACAAAATTAGTTTTAGGATGTTTAGTCTATTTTATACTTGTTCTGTAATTAACTTTTTTTTACGATTAACAATACATTTTTCAAACCTCATTATGTTACACAAAGTGGTCAAACTATTCAAAACCCTTAATGCGTAACTCATGCACAAATAAACAGAGAATAATTTTTAAAACAATGATTAGTTGGCGAAAATTACTTCATTTGATAAATTTAACTCGACAATTTCATGATTTGTACCATTTTGGCTAGAATAACCCATAAATATAACATTTGCATCTAAGAATGTATCTTTATTTTTTCAAAATGAAGTTGAATTTGGAAGTGATTGTTTAAGAATTAGTTTATTAATTTGTTTTTAAAAAGTGATTGTGTTTAGCATAGCTCTTAATGTATTTAAAATGATAATTTGCTACTTTTAAGAATGTGTATCTACATTTTTTGGAATTAAAGTAAAATTTCAAGTTGATTATTTAAGTATAAGTTTACTCATTTGTTTTTAAAAAGTGAACTACTGTAGCATAACTCTTAAAAATATATTTAAGCTGCTAATTTGAATCTTCAAAAAATATGTACCTTTGTTTTTTGGAGTCATATAAAATTTTTAATTGATTATTTGAGTAAAAGTTTATTATTATTATTATTTTTTAAGAACTGGTCCTGTTTTAATATTTTCTTATGTTAGAAAAATTACATGCGTATTCTTAAAAAAAAAGAATTTCAAAGCAAAATTTTGCTTTTTATTATTGCAGAATTAGAAATAAGAAAATGTGTTACTTTGTAATGAAGTTTAAATTCATAAAATTCTAATAAAATATGTATTAATTTGGAAAAAAAACTTTTATCTGAGCTTAGTTTTGTGTTCTTTCTTTCTTTCTTTCTTTTTTTGTAAATCAATTATCGTGTTTATAATATTGGTGAAATATTTAATAACTGTATCATTTACGTAGAAACTTATTAAATGATATTGAAACAGAAAAGCTTTAAACTAAGTTTTGTTTTCTTTCTTTAAACTTGTTCGTAATTAAAAGTTTAAACTTAGAGTACATACAGAAATATTTAATTCTATCTTTTAAAGTTTTGTCTCTCTTGATAAAAATACATAATTTAGAAAGAAATCACAATATGCTAGTGTTTCATTTCATATGTAGAGCTACTCCTGTATAATAAAATAGAGGCCTTAGAAATTAATTTGAATGTATTTAACATGTTCTTGAAGAAATGATACGAGAAACAACTTTGATTTATTGTTTTGAAGCTGCATTTCATAAAAATAAGCGAATATGTAATGCAATTGTTCTGCCGGATATCCGCAGGATATCCGGCGGAAAAATTCCGGACATCCGGTATCAGGCATGCGCTGAGCCACCGGATATCCGATATCCGGTATCCGGCAAAATCACTATCCGGTCCACCCCTAGTTTTTAGTGTTTCTATGTTACTAGAAATGCTAAGGAATTTTTTCTATTAAAGATATAACAATAAAGCAATATTTTTTGCACTCAGGATAATATATTTAACAAAACTGTGCATTGAATAAGCGTTTTATAAATTACAAAAATTTTTAGAGTTTGTCAAACCTCGAAGAACAAAATTTTCTAAGATTTTTTTACATAAAAGGTCACAAAATATTTTCTAATCAAAATATAAGAAAATGAATGCACAGATTTGTTGAGGTTCTCCTTGTGATCATTTCGCAAAAAGAAATTTTGAAATTAGTGCAGAAACAAAAAAGCCTTAGGGTTTTAAAAAAACTGAAATTTTCTTACATTTTTCAAATTTTCAAAAAAAGTTTTCAAAATTTTTGATGTTTGAAAATAAATTATTGATTTTTAAACAAGTGCAGAAACAAATATTTCAAAGAATTAACTTTTTCACTTAAATTAAAGAAATTTGTTAGAAAGGTACTGTAACCCCTTAAATTACGCATTTTCGGCAATTTCTAAAAAATGAAGAGCTTTTTTTTCGTTTTTCTTTTGAAATATCTAAATGAATATGAACGGCTTCTTCAGAAATACCATACAAGTGGCATATAGCTCAGAAATTTTTAATATTGTAATATCTATAAGCACTTCTGGATCGTTTTCTCTTCAGATTTTAAGATGCATTACTATTTGTTATAGTAACTTGGGTTTTATAAACAATTGGCAAATATCGCTTCGTAGCAATTCAGGAAACCGGGAAATTCAGTTATCCGGGATAGCTGTGGTCCCAAACATCCCGGATAATTGGTTCTCTACTGTATATTTTTTTAAATAACAAAACCAGTGAAAGTATGCACATAATAAGCTAACTTTTGCTCAAAAAGGTCTTATTTGTGTTGAAAATTTAATAGCCCTTATAAATACAGTGAAATCCTGCTATCAAGAACTTCAAGAGACCACAAGTTGTGTTCATTGTAATGAAATTCAAGCAGTTCAATGTCAATTAAACATTACTGAACCTTTATTTTATTGAGATGATTTCGTTGTAACAGGATTTCACTGCACCTGAAAGTCTAATTTTTGTTATCAGTTTGACTTACTGCATGCCATAAAATGTCTATTTTTTCATGCCATGTCTCATAGCAGTCTGTGATGCAGATTAAAAATGAAAATATAAGATAAGCAGACCTTAGATTAATCATAAAATCTAAGCTGGTACTGAAAAATGTTTAAAAAGAAGATGCCAAAACAAGTGCCATTCAACTTCTGGATTTTATTTCAGAAAATACGGTACAAATATTTAATAGCCCAAATCTGAATTTTTTTTTTTCTTTAAAAAAACTCTAGGATTTTTTCTTCCCTAGCAAAGAAGTAGTCTGCAAACTTTATCAAGAATCTTCGACGTGCATGGCATTATTACTGTTTTCATCAGCATAGGAAGTTGACTTATTCTTCTATCTTACATCGTGGTGTACAGATTTTTGAGCCTGCAAAATTTGCAGATTTTTTTTTTCTGAGACTTACTTTTCATTAAAATACTGAAATTTGTTTTCCTCTAAACTTCAGGATCGTGTATTTTTCTTTCATTTTCCTTCTTTTTTCTGTTCTTTGTTACTCCTTTTTGGCTTTGCATTGTTCTAAAGTAAAACTTCTTGAAAAATGTGTAAGAAATCTCATCTCTCATTGGATTTAGCTCAAATCCTGATTCACTGAAATTTGTAAACCCCAATTTGAGTTGAAAAAATACCTTTTTACTTGAAAGATAATCTAAGATGTTTCAAATTTTTATTGCACAATATTCGCAATTAATTGCAGACAATTGTTTTGGGATTACAAGGAACCTTTTTTTTTCAATGCAACAAAATGTGATCTTAAGGGAAAATAATTCCTAGCAATTCATTTGTTCAGAAGTGGTTTCATTTATTTGACAATTTTTATTGTTTATCAGATGTTGAAAATTTGTTATTTAACACTTTTTTTCTTGATGGAATTATTTAATAAATTTCTCTTCCAGATGTCATTTTATCTTTGATTTTTCAACCTGAAATTTTTGCAATTTAAACCGTCTGTATTTGCATTACTTTTCTCGAGTAAGTTCTGTAAAACTTACTCTTCATTTCATTAAGAATCTCCTTGTTACCCACAAACTCCTGTCTGCAGTAATCCGCAAATTTTCTGCCATGAAATGTTGGGAAATTATATATTACGCCATGACTTTTTTTAAAAAACAGGTTAATAAAATCAACAGGTTATCATGCTGTGAAAGATATCGATTTGGAATTTGACTCTTACAAAATTATTTGTCTGTGTTTGTTTGTAAGAGCAATCACGTTCAAATGCTTTGTTTAATTAAATTGAATGAAAGAACTTAGAAAACAATTTGTTTCGCTATGCAATACTTATTCTATGCAATATATTATTATTGCCATCATAATTATTTTGTTTTACGCATTGAAATGAATATTTTACTTATTTATTTGTTACACTATTTAATAAGACTTGTTTCTTAGTTTTTGTAGATCAACTACCTGAAGTTACAAAAGAGGGTATTATTATTGCTGGTGAGGGCTCTTTGAGGTATGTACAATGTTTTGATGTTTTAGTTAATGTTTAAAGCTACGAGCAGACCCGTCATTTAGGGGGGAGCAGGGGGGTCAATTGCCCCCCCCCGACTTTGAGAAATCAATGTATTTACACATAAGTGGGCATGGTTTTTGCTGTTTTCTGGTGAAATTGTATTGTGTTTTTACCCTTTGCCCCCCCCCCCCTCCCTGGAAAAACTTGAAATGACGTCCCTGGCTACGGGGTTTAATTTTTTCATCAATAGTAAGACAAGGGGTCATTGTTTCAAACTATTTAAATCTCAGATTAGCCTGAAAATGAGGAGAAATTACTATTTTAACAGTGTAGTGGGAGCTAGGAACAGTTTACCGGAAGAGGTGGTAAGGAGCAAGGGAGTGGATAGCTTTAAGGGAGACATTGATCTTCATTGGGGACTATGAATGGTCTAGGACCAGCTTAGCTGGGGCCTAGAGCCTGTTGCTGGTCATCACATTTGTATTTTTTTGTAACAGTCACTGATTTTTTTCTAATTATTGCTTTTAACTAGTTATATGGTAGTCATTTACTGTGCATTCGTGTTTTTATATATGTAATATAAAGTTATTTATATATGTTACCATTTCAAAAATGTACTCATTTTTTTAGGTGTTCCGCTTTCACTGTTGTGTGCAGAATTTTATTGCAAGCACCAATGGCCTTGTCTGTGGAGAATTTTGAAAAGGCAATATGTGCTTTATCAAACAAGTTTTATGATGAAAATATTACCCTTGAGCATCAAGTACTCTTGTGCTTCTCTTTGACTGAAATGTTGAAAAAGATTTCTGAGTGGATAGAGAAGAGTCCAAAAAATGTAATTATATTTACTTTAATTTCTTTTTCTTCCTAAAATCATTCAATTTATTCACTAATTTTTCATTTCTTGTTGGAATTTTTCAGGTGATGGGTCTACTGTTGCATTTGCTAGAGTTTTTTATTATGAAAATGGAAGCCTTTACAAAATTGCTAGAGCCATTGTTAATGCAACGGTAAGACATGCTATGTTCATTGAAGGACAAAAATAATTTTGAAAGATTTTCTGCAATATGCTCTTCTAGTGTACTCATGATGGTTTAAAATTATGTGTAGCATGAGCAAACACTGTATATTAATAATTTAATGTGAGGATGATTAATAATGCAATGTTCTAGTAATGCTGAGTAAATAAATTTTTGTTGTTGTCATTGTTTAAATGAAGTTCTAGTTAGAAATGTTTTGGAAAGTCCTCCTTTTTGCTGTATGTGTAAAATGGGTGCATGTATGTATAGTGAATACAGGGTGTCCACTCCTATCGTGGCCCAATAGCTAATTTCTAAACAGTTAGAGATAAGCATATAGTTTATTTAGGAAAAAAACTCTAAATTACGAAAGGAATTTGGGCTACGAAATGTTTTTCAAAAAAATCAAACTTTGAAGGAGTTACGGAATTTTAATTTTTATACAGCTCCCCAGTCGTATTAATCATATTTAGTAAAACATTCTTGACACTGTAACGTTTAAAACTTAAAAAAATCACTTCTACGACAAAAATTGACCGAGTTATGACGTTTTGAAAAATCAAGATTTTGAAGGATTTCACATACGGTCCCTTCAGCGATCTCTCGATGATGTCATGAAATAATGCAAAATCTTGATTTTTCAAAATGTCATAACTTGGTCAATTGGTCAATTTTTGTCGTATAGAACAGTGATTTTTTAAAAGTTTTAAACGTTACAGTGTCAAGAATGTTTTACTAAATATGATTGATAGGACCTGGGGGCTGTATAAAAATTTAAATTTCGTAACTCTTTCAAAATTTGATTTTTTTTGAAAAACATTTCATAGACCCAAAATTCCTTTCCTAATTTAGAGATTTTTTCCTAAATAAACTATATGCTTATCTCTAACGGTTTAGAAATTAGCTATTGGACTATGATAGGAGTGGACACCCTGTATATGGATGCAGGCAGTAATTTTTGCTTTAATTTCTTTTAGGTGTCCTAAGTCTCGCTCACCTCCTGATAAAAAAACACATCAGAAAGAAGGCATTCTTACTTCAAAGATAATGAAGAATTACAAAGAAAATAAAAATGTTTTTGAATTTGTTATGGGTTTAAACATTTTTGGTGAGAAAAAACAGGTATTTATCTAATGTTTTTTGCTTTTTTTCTTGTAGCTTATTTTTACATTTTATTTCATAATCCTTTTAACATATTTACTGATTAAAAGATATTTTTGTTGGAAAAGTGCATAAATAAATAAATTTTAATTTAAAAACGATAGTTGTTAAGATTAGTTTTATTTTCTTAAGTTTTGTAAAAACATATCAAAAACTGTTCTGTATCAATAATATTTGAAATCTTGCTTAAATTATACAGGGAATTTAAAAGGACTGCGAACGATGCCTTTTATGTATTTGCAAATCTCTAAACTGATATTATTCTTTGATAATTACCCATATTCATTTGGTGTTTTATTAGTCGATATTAAATTGAAGTTATCTAAAAGCATGTAAATACTTTTTGGCCAATGCTTTTTTTCTATTTTTTCTCTTAGAGCCTATTCGGATCATCAGCATCTCCTCTTCAAGAGTGCAATGTTATGAGACATTTTGCCAAATGCTTGATTGGGGCAGTTAAAGAAGTCACTTTAATGCTTCACAATCTCAAGTACTTTGAAAGTAAGATTTAATTTGCAAAATTAACTTCCTATTTTTTAAATATTTTTTAAGGTAGTAGTCTGGTAACTTATGCCGATTTTCATGACTTCTTTGGAGGGTGGTTTTTTATAGGAAAATAAAAATGAATTATTTTGAATATTAAGAGTTTTTATTTACCTATTGAAAATATAAAAAAAATGTATTTGAAAAAATTTAATAGTTTATTACTATTATTACTGTCACTCGAAGTTGGAACCTCAAAAAAAAAGAAAAGAAAATGCAAGTGGGTGGCCCGGGTGATTTTGGCTCTTGATGTTATCCGAAATCAAATATTCTTGATTATTCTTAATCTCTAGACACGTCATTCTGGTCGGAACTACTGAAGTTAAATTTCAAGGGTAAATAACAAAATGGCGGACTTTATAAAAAAAAGTCCTTTTATTTTAGCAAAGAAAGGGTTGTAAAATAAAAAGTTAGGGGTGAAAAAAATTCTCTTTAGTACCGATGAGAACTGTAAGTATGTAAACAGCCTGTTAAAATTTGAAAACAATCGGTTCAGTAGAAAAAAGTTAGGACCCGGGCCAACTAAAAAAACAATGTTTTGAGAAAAATGCGTTTAAAGTCCAACAATAAACTCCAAGGCGCTCTAGGAAACTCGTTATAACTCCCGAAATATTTTGAATTTCTGTCTGAAATTTTCACAATATATTCTCAGGACATTGTACTTTGAAATTAAGCAAAAAAGAAAAATTCGATTTTTTGAACCCAAATTATCAGACTACTACCTTAACTTATTGGGTTGTTATTCAAAGTGTTTGTAAAATTAGTATCTTTCAATGTATGTGCCTTGAAAGTGATAAATATTTATTATGTATACATGTTTGTATGTGTGAATACAGTTTAGCGATTGAACTTTACAAATTTTTTGAGACCTGAAAAATGTCAAAGACTAGATTTTGTAAAATTGAGCATCAACTGTGTAAATCCTTATGAATAAAACTGAGAATAAAAATGTATGTGTATGTTCCCTATACAAAGCCATAATTTAAGTTTGATCTATCTGTACCAAATTTGGCAGGAATTTACTTAGCCACCCGGGAAAGGGATGTATGGGGTTTTCAAGAACCAAAAAAGTACCGAACCTTTCGAATTTCTATTTAAGGACTCCAAAGTGGCTTAAAATGCCTCTTTCTACCCTAAATAGTTATTGGATCTTCTCGATTTTGGTCTCATTGGAAAGTTCACAAAAATATTCGAATTCAGGGCGATTTGAATTCGGAGGATTTCCCTCCGAAGGTTTTGAAAACTCCTAAGCAATAACTTGACCAGAGAAAAATATATGTTTATTTTTGAATTTGGTAATATCCATTTTAAATTGGATTTATTAATATCGTCTGCATGAGCGTGAAGGAAATTAAATAGCATGAAATAAATTATTGATGAGAAAAAGGTGTTGCCATTTTTTTCTTGAACCTAAACAAATAAAATTTTTGCTTTAGGCTTTTCCTGTAACGCGTCACTTAAAACTTTTTTGACGATGGATTAATTTTTCTTACTGCGTACAGGGGGATCTCATTGGGACTTACACACTTCAGTTGACTAACTTTTATTCTCAAGGTAAATCCCGTGCAGAGCCGGGCCATGCAGCTAGTGTTACATAAAGCTTAATTGGAAAAAACCAGTCCATACAAACACTTGGGCACCCCTGCTTTAGCTATTAGAATTATTAATATATATATATATATATATATAAACTGCTAGATTATTCATTCATGAAGATGCCGAATGCCTTCTATTTCAGGTGTCAGAATTCGGAAACATTAACTAGGAGTGTCTATTCCCCCTAAGAGCCATGCCTGCCCCCCTCCCCCCCAACTGTGACCTCCTGACATTAAATTTAAAATGCTTTTGAAATAACTGTTCAAAAAATTTCAATGGTACAATCTGCTTCATGAACCCACCTCCCCCCACTAGAGCATCCTTTTCTTTAGATAATCTCGGCTAATAATAAAACTGAAAGTTTGGATTTTTATTTGTATGTTTATGTATACATCTATATTTTATTCATTTATTTATTTTAGATTTTCCACCTGAGAAAAACTTTTTATTTGGAGAATTTCTCGAATATGGTCTAAAACTAACTAGCTTGTGGAGATTAAGATTGCACCCAAGGGTGCAGCAGCGGCAACAACTGTAAGTAGCTGACAGAAATCTATGCTTTTGAATCATTAGATTTCTGCTGTTGAACTCATTTATAGCAAAAGCACTTATAAGGGAGGATCCTGCTTTAGGAGGCTCATAAGTTGATTTCTTGGGGAATTAGTTCAGGATTTGAAAAAAAAAGCGAATCTAGTGAACTTTTTAGATTATTTTAATATGGGGCATTTCACTGTATTTGTGACATAGGGGTGTCCGCAACAAAACTTTTTAAAAGTTTAAATTTTTTACATATATTGAAAAAGTACATTCTAAAGTATATGAATATCATATTGTTTTCATAGTTCACTTTATACTATGTTTGTAATTGCACTCGGAACATTGAAAATGCAATTTTCACTGTTACGGACTGTACCTTGAATTAAATGAAAAATGATCAAAAAAGCTTTGTGCTGAACTATAATTGAAGTTAAAAATCAACGTAAATAAAACACAAATAAGGTAGAAAGTACAGCAAATAGCTATTTCAAGGCTACAATGGAGCCCCTTCCTCAGTGCAAAAAGCTCAGCAAACAACATGAAAGCTGTAAGAGAACTGAGCGCGATGCACGTGGGCCCCGGTATTTATAACAAATGGGCCAGTGTGTATGAACTCACGACGAGAGCAGGAAAACACCGACCAATCAGCGATCAGCGAAACAGCCAGGAGAGCGAAGAAAAGGGGAAGACAGCAAAGGAAAGTAAGGGAAAGAAAAAAGCGCGGGAGAAAACACAGGAAGACGAAATTATAAAAATTGCTTCCAGATGTCAGGGAAAAATGGAACACTGGAAAAATCATTCACCAGAGAATGGGAATTTTTCCAAATATAGTAAGCTTCCCAAAAATCGAGGTCATAAACTGACGAACATTTACAAATAATTCTAGCCGAAGAAAAATCAAAGCAGTGACCAGAAGTCCAACAATGCTGAGCAATGGAAGAGCGTGCTAGTTCTTTATGTTTAACATAATTTTGATGCTCTTTCAGACGGTGCTTAAGAGGCCGCTTAGTCTGGCCTACATAGCTAAGTCCGCATTTGCAAGAGATGCTATAAATGCCCCAGTTGCTTTGGCAATCAATGGGATGCTTCAAGTTTGTAAACTTAATTTTGTTCACAGGAGAGAAAGAAATATCGAAACCAAACTTTTTCAAAATCTTTGCAACTTGATGACTTATTTTTGGATAAAAAGGCAAAACAATGGTGTAACCAACCTTAGAATCGGAAACCTTGCTAGAATGAGAGGGCTTTATTAGCCTATTATATATAGAATCAATAATCTTGGGCGAGTAACCCCGATCAAGAGCCACAGCTTTTAAATAAAAAAGCTCAGTATTTAAAGAACTGGATGAAGAACAGATATTCAAGGCACGAAACACAAAAGCCTTAAATGAGGCCAACTTTTGGTTTCGAGGATGAGAAGAGTAGTTGTGAGGAGGTAGTGTAACAGCAAAGGGCTTTCGATACACTGAAGTCATAAAATCGTTATTACTTTTAGTAATCAAAACGTCCAAGAATGAAAGAGAACTTTCCATTTCCATTTCAATAGTGAATTGGATGCAAGGATCGATAGAATTCAGAGTGGAAAGTAAAAGCTCATTATTAACTTGGTTTTGGTCAAGCAAAACAAAGCAATCGTCAACATAACGAACATAGAACGGAAACTTTATGGTTTCAAAAAGTTTTACCTCAAAATAGTGCATATAAATGTCACTTAAAATAGGGCTCAAAGGGTTACCCATCGCTAAACCTTCGGACATGCGATAGTAAACACCATCAAACACAAAAGTATTCTGCTCAAGACAAGCACGAGTAAGAGAAATAAGCTCATCAACCTCAAAACTAGAAAAATGATGTTCCTGGAGTCTCAATTTGAGACAATCCAGTGCTCCAATAACAGGTACATTAGTGAAAAGTGATTTCACGTCAAACGAAGCCATCGTTACGCCGTGAGGCTTAAAGCAACGTAATTTCTGAACAAAGTCAATGGAATTTTTAACAGTGAAAGAATTGCTGGTCAAAAGAGGAGAAAAAATGGAAACTAAATGCTTAGCTAGTTTGTAAGAAGCTGTGCCAATGTTTGAAACAATTGGCCTAAGAGGAACGTTTGGTTTATGGACCTTTGGTAAAGCATAAAATCGGGCACAGTGTGCAACAGAAGGAATCAAACACCTTTTTGAAGAATCTCTGATGATAGGAGAAGCCTTCACAATGTTTCTAATCAAGTTGACCTCTTTAGTACTCGGGTCTTTATGAAGTGTCACATATGGACCAACTTCAATTAAATCTTTACATTTATCCAAATATGAGCTTTTGTCCAGAATAACAACTTGACCTCCTTTGTCAGCCTTAGTGACTACTATATCAGGATCGGAACATAAACCTTTTACCGAAAACTTAGCATGCTTGCTGAAAGTATTTGAAGTCAAATTAGCATTAAAATCCACAGTATTGGCAATGAGATGCCTAATAGAATCCTTTTGAGAAGCAGTAAGAGCACTAAATCTAAAGGCTTTCTCAATTGGAGCAACCAATTTGGGAAATGAAGGTTTTGAAGAAGAAGCAAAATTGTTATTCAGTTTGAGAGCATTGAGCTGATCCGAATTCAAGAGCTTCGAAGAAAGATTGAGGACCGCATTCTGATTCACCTTTGGTAAAACATCAGACGAATGATCCACATTATTAGCACAAAGAGATTTCCACTTTTTCTGAAGAGTAGTCCTATGTTTAAAAGTAGACTGAAGAACCCTATTCCAACTTTTCCTATCAACCGAATCAAAATCCAAGTCAGAATTCGAAAGTTTTAGATGCAAAGAAAACAACTCATTTTCAATATTAGAAATTTTCTTCCGAGTTTCCTGAATAATAGCTCTTAACAGAGCCAACTTAGAACGAAAAAGCACTTTGCTAATTTTAGGAGAGGAAGAAAGGTTACAACTCAACGAAATAAACTTTGGAATTATTCTCCTACGTTTACAACCACAGAGAAAGGACAAATGATCCAAAAACCTGTACTTTTTCAGTCTAAGACTACAAAACCTGTTGATTTCCGACATAATGAGTTCAGAAAATTCGAAAAAGTGACCAAAGGCCCGTTTAAGCCAAAGTTAAATAAAAAATGATCAAAAAAGCTTTGTGCTGAACTATAATTGAAGTTAAAAATCAACGTAAATAAAGCACAAATAAGGTAGAAAGTACAGCAAATAGCTATTTCAAGGCTACAATGGAGCCCCTTCCTCAGTGCAAGAAGCTCAGCAAACAACATGAAAGCTGTAAGAGAACTGAGCGCGAAGCACGTGGGCCCCGGTATTTATAACAAATGGGCCAGTGCGTATGAACTCACGACGAGAGCGGGAAAACACCGACCAATCAGCGATCAGCGAAACAGCCAGGAGAGCGAAGAAAAGGGGAAGACAGTAAAGGAAAGTAGGGAAAGAAAAAAGCGCGGGAGAAAACACAGGAAGACGAAATTATAAAAATTGCTTCCAGATGTCAGGGAAAAATGGAACACTGGAAAAATCATTCACCAGAGAATGGGAATTTTTCCAAATATAGTAAGCTTCCCAAAAATCGAGGTCATAAACTGACGAACATTTACAAATAATTCTAGCCGAAGAAAAATCAAAGCAGTGACCAGAAGTCCAACAATGCTGAGCAATGGAAGAGCGTGCTAGTTCTTTATGTTTAACATAATTTTGATGCTCTTTCAGACGGTGCTTAAGAGGCCGCTTAGTCATCAAGTTGCAAAGATTTTGAAAAAGTTTGGTTTCGATATTTCTTTCTCTCCTGTGAACAAAATTAAGTTTACAAACTTGAAGCATCCCATTGATTGCCAAAGCAACTGGGGCATTTATAGCATCTCTTGCAAATGCGGACTTAGCTATGTAGGCCAGACTAAGCGGCCTCTTAAGCACCGTCTGAAAGAGCATCAAAATTATGTTAAACATAAAGAACTAGCACGCTCTTCCATTGCTCAGCATTGTTGGACTTCTGGTCACTGCTTTGATTTTTCTTCGGCTAGAATTATTTGTAAATGTTCGTCAGTTTATGACCTCGATTTTTGGGAAGCTTACTATATTTGGAAAAATTCCCATTCTCTGGTGAATGATTTTTCCAGTGTTCCATTTTTCCCTGACATCTGGAAGCAATTTTTATAATTTCGTCTTCCTGTGTTTTCTCCCGCGCTTTTTTCTTTCCCTACTTTCCTTTACTGTCTTCCCCTTTTCTTCGCTCTCCTGGCTGTTTCGCTGATCGCTGATTGGTCGGTGTTTTCCTGCTCTCGTCGTGAGTTCATACGCACTGGCCCATTTGTTATAAATACCGGGGCCCACGTGCTTCGCGCTCAGTTCTCTTACAGCTTTCATGTTGTTTGCTGAGCTTCTTGCACTGAGGAAGGGGCTCCATTGTAGCCTTGAAATAGCTATTTGCTGTACTTTCTACCTTATTTGTGCTTTATTTACGTTGATTTTTAACTTCAATTATGTACCTTGAATTGTTCTTTAAAAACTAAACTTTTATTCCAATTATTGTTACGCACTCTACAGTCATCATTTTCACAATCCATAACTTTTTATAGAACACGCTTTTTGATTAAAATTGTTAGCTATATTAGAGGTGAACCTTTACTTTATATGTCTCAAATACCAGTTTTGGCTTAAAAATCGGTTTAAGCCAGATTTAAAGATAAATGCAATGTAGAGTCCGTAACAGTAAAAATTGCATTTTCAATGTTCTGAGCGCAATTACAAACACAATATGAAGTGAACTATGAAAACAATATGATATTCATATACTTTAGAATGTACTTTTTTAATATATATAAAAATTTTAAACTTTTAAAAAGTTTTGTTACGGACACCCCGTATAAAAATATACGGACATACGTATAAAAAGTTAAATATTGTAACTCTCAAAATTTGATTTTTTGACAAAGAGTCATAAATCCAATTTTCTTGCGTTATTTAAAGATTTTTTCAAAATGCAACCGTATGCTGACTATAACGGCTTAAAAATTAGCTATTCTGCGACAATTGGAGTGGACACCCTGTATAAATTCACAAACATAAATTGAAAAGTAAATGTGAAGTACATGAATCAATATCAACTGGAATTGATCACATGATATGTATCATGATTTTCTTTCAGAATTTCTGAAAATATTCCCTTCTAATATTGCTTTTTATATTTCAGTACTGCAGAAGCAGAAGTTCTGAACACTATTGCAGAAGTGGTAATATTGATTTTTCATTTTTATGATTGATTACACAGGTCAACGATGAAAAAACTTTTTAAATGAAAATACCTTATTCTTATGTTGTTTAGGTTGCTGAATCCAAATATGATGCTTAAAAAGTTGTATCACCCACCATTTATTCACATTTTATAGTTACATTCATGAAATAAAGAAACATTTTTAGAATTTAACAGCTTTTTCATAGTTAAGATAACATGAAAAAATAGGTCTAATGAACAAAGATGATGTTGGCAGCACTGCTGAAACACATGCTACAACATGATGGGGGATTACTGTTGGTCACTTCACCGGGAAGTTCAGCAAGCTATTCATCGCAGGAAAAGCTACACAAGAAGCTTCAAGGAAAAAAGGGAAAGAAAATATAAAGCAATTCCATTTGACAAGTGAACCTTGTATCATCACATAAAATTACTATTCCAAGTATTTTACTGTAAATATAAACCATTTTTACGATTCTACAGTGTTTCATTGATTTCCCTATATACTGTAAATGGGTATTAGACTATATAATAAAATACATTTTGCTTGGAAACTAAGGGTGATACATAAAAACTACAAGCAGATTTGGATTCAGCACATAAAAATCTATCAAGATCAGCTATTAAAATTAAAAAAGTTTTCAAAAAGGTTTTTTTTGTTGGCCTGTGTTATATTGCATTTAATACTTTAGTGAGAGGTACCACCTCACTACTCTTATTGTTTGTCAACTTCTGTCCTATACAGAAACTGTACAGATTTTACGATTTTTTTCCCGTTCATTATAGACGTCATTTACATAAAACATTTGTGTTTTAAATATTTTGTGTAGTATTTTTTAAGTCTGTACTTTTTTACACAGAATAATTTTCACCACAATAATGCATCTCATATTGTTCAAAAATCTTATTTTGACTCACTCGACAATCCGAAATGTTAGACAAACTAACTTATATGTGTGCGCATATTTTATGTGTGCACACAGCATGTGTATAAGAGTGTGTATAAGGATCGCTTCTATAAGAGGTGCAAACTAAAGTTACTTTGAGAAAGGAAAGATATAAAGTAAAATTCTGTTTGTGATAAATTATGTAATGGAGATTTTGTGTGTGTTTGTTTTTTTAGAATAAAACGTATTCGTGCAAGAGCATATTTATCTGTATGTTCTTTGGAAAAACTAAAAAACAAAAGAGTTGAAATTAATGAGTGGTAGTGTATAAGTTTTTTTTTTTGCATCTCTAATAATGACCTTCAATGTATTATTTTCTATTAAAACTATTTAAATATTCCCAAGATTGATCTAATGTTTCATTTTTCGATTTTTTTTACTGAATAAGTGCTTTTTAGACAGCTCTTTGTTCTCAATTCAGCAGTGTGGCACTGAAGAAGATGATCATGTATTTGATCTCTTTAAGTCTTTATTTAATTTTCTACTGGTAGAAATTTTCCCGTCTCTCTCTCTTTGTTTTTTTTTTTTTTTTAAGAGTGGATTGAAAAAGTTCACACTTAGGGCGTGGCTCCACATCAGCAGAAAACCGACCGAAACCGAAGGCAGAAACTGAAAATCAGGGTACTTTCCATTTATTTTAAATTCAAAGTACCCGGATTTTCGGTTTCGGTCGATTTTCTGCTGATGTGAAGCCTGGCCCTTACTCCCACTGTCCTATCCCGATGTTTTCTGATCTGTTCCAGGTTTATTCTTGAATTTCTATTCGTGATACTTCATTTCTTCACTGTATGTTGACGTTCTAACAGAACATAGATGTTTTCACCACTATTTGTGTTCTCCAATTTATTACCTCTCCTATTAGCCTTTTGCTTTCTCTTACATGAATTTTCTCTTATAGTTGGCACTTCTGAGTCCTACAATGACGAAGACAACTTTGCGCAGTCGTGTAAAAGTAAGTCTTTTTTTGATTCAATGTGCTTTTAGGTTTTTTATGCGACCAGTGTGGAGAGAAATCAAATTTTAGGAAATATTATTAATACAAGTAATCATTCATGTTTCATAAAGCTTTATTTGATAATTGAAACCTGGCATTGTGTTTAAAACTTGATTTTTATACAAAGTGTGACAACGTTTACATGGTGATTACCAGTTAAATTTTTTCCAGTGGCGAAAGAGAGGCAAAGGGTTGGGTTGTATATTGAATGCAATTTTTTTTTTTTTTTTGCAAACTACAAAAACCATGCTTACTCATATGCAAACTGCATTAATTTTTCCAAGCATAGAGGCATTTGACTTCCCCTCCCCCTTCCACCCAACTTCCCTAAATAACATACCTGAAAGAAGCTGGGCTAAATCGATCGTAGCATCTTTAAGTAATACTAGTGTTTTTTTTTTTTAATATATTAGACTCATTTTCTAAAATGAAGATATGTCTAATAAAATGAGTTAAAATAAATACAAAGGAAAAAAGTTTATGAATTGCTTTATGGCTTCTAAATATATTAATATATATATGTATATGTGCACATGTTATTTAATAAAAAGAGAACTATTTCTTTCAAAATATGATACCTTCGAATGATCTTTTTTTATAATCTGTCTGTCATCCAAAATTTCGATTCCTCCCCCCCTCCAGTTTTCATAATATGAGATTGTTATTATTATTGTTTCTGCGGCAGTCACGCCTTTAATCCATATTTTGTCGTGCTTTGAAAGTTTGACCAAGAGGTGGGACTGGTATTACCATTCGTTGAGATTTTTTACTTGTAGTTATTTTAGCAAAACATACCATATTCACATGTGCCTTTTTTCCCCTATATATGCATGTTATTGGTTTTAGGACCATCGAGCCGCAGGTGCGGATACAATTATTGAGGCCCCTCCCTTGATGCCTTTCCATCAGTAAATTTTTAACATTGAAGTTCAAAAAACTTAATTTTATACGAGTTTTAATGATGTTTAAGGAAGGAAGTTTAGGCTCTCACCCGGAAACCTTTAAAATTGAAGTTAGATACCTATGTGATCAATATTTGCAAACCAGAATACATAGTAAAAAGTAAGTAATGAAATTAATCGCCCCCTCCCTTGAAAGTTTCTGGATCCCCCCTTGTTGAGCCGTCTGATGATTTCATTGTTACACTTCTAAATTTAAGTAAGTAATTAAGTTAAGGTATTGAAAAATATTTCTCTAAGCTTTTATTGAATATATATATTTATAATAAGTATTAATATTTATAGAACATTTACTTATCCATTGTATCTGTTCTTTTTTTTTTGAGATTTAGTTAATCAGGCTGTTTGAAATGAACTAAAGTTTCAGTGTCACTTTTAAAAACTTTTAACAGCTGTTGTATGGAAGATTTATAAAACAGCTAGATCTTTGTCAAAAACTTTTTTATCATATATATTCTAGGGAAGCATATGAAATTAATGTATTAATTAATTTTGTTTTTTCCTCCATTAGGAAATGCTCAAATTTGTTGGACAGCCATGGTTCAAAGTAAGATTCTTACATCTTAGTATTTTTTGAATTTAGCTTTATATTAATATAATCATTTTTAGCAGTCTTATATGGTTGGTTCTAGTCTTTTGATGTTCTTGGCCAAGGATAAAGGGTCTTCTATGCCACCTCTTCCCTAGAAAACAAATTTCTATGGTTTTTGGGTTTTTAAAACAC
Organism: Uloborus plumipes; assembly: GCA_038373865.1. NCBI lineage: Eukaryota > Metazoa > Arthropoda > Arachnida > Araneae > Uloboridae > Uloborus > Uloborus plumipes. The sequence continues at coordinate 55,806 of JAXGGA010002922.1, forward strand.
ATACCCTATGGCTTAAAATAATATTGATCTCAAACAATTTGTCAGCTACTACTCCATGCTTCTCAATCAATTCTACTGCCGAGGAAAAGTGTGGAAAGGTAAAACAATCAATTAGTGTCATTTTAATGGCAGAGGCATAGGGAATGTTTGAAAGATACTCCTGAGCAATATTATCTAAGACCCCAGCCAAGAGAAAGTAAGTGGACTTGCACTTTTTTTGGTCATAATCTGTGGATCAAAGAACATCATAAAGAAGAGATTTATCCAATGATTTGTATTGTTCATGAGTTGGTTATTTATTCCATGGATAGTACAACAGAAAGCACAGGATGTTTATAAAGAAAGAAACTATTTAAGATTTATTCTTGATTCTTTTTTTTTTTTTTTTGAATTTTTATTGCTCTAAGTTTTTTTTCCTCATTAGTGCAATGTTAGCTAAAGTTAAGTATGTAGCACTAACATTGATTACATAATTGTCAACTGTGAATGAAGAAACTCTCAAGTGTGCCGTTAGGGGAAGTTGAGCAGTCACCCGAACAGAACATTTAGGTTTAAGACATATTGCCAATTATAATGTGAGTTTATATCCTTTTATAAGGATTATTATGCCCCCCCCCCGCCCCCTGCAAGTGAGTTCATGATTCACTGAAGCCTATTGCAAAGTTGAAAATACTTTCCTTCTCAGAACTATGAAAAAAGGACACTTAGAAGTAAATTTAAGTGAAAAAAACACTTCTTGAAGAAAGGATTAAAAAAAAAAAAAAAAAAAAAACGTTTAAAGCATTCATATTCCACTTTTGATCATTTGATGTTTTTCAGAAAAACTTTTTCTTTTAATTTTTTTAATTCAGAATTTTATAAGGCATATTTTCTAGTAAGAAATCAGAAGGTCTGTCTGAATCAGTGGTCGGAAGTAGTGCGCTACAAGTAGCAAAACTACTGTAGTAGCTACATTTTTTAGTAGTTTGTAGTGTAGCGCTCTACTTTTTAAAAAAAGTAGAGTAGCGAGTAGCGCGATGCAAAAAAATAGTAGTTTGTAGCGATTTCTAAAACTAATTAAAAAATAAATAAATAAATGATAAAAAATTTAAAAAAGAGAGAACGAAGGAAAAAAACAAGGTGGTTCTCGTGGCGAATATTCGTAAAAATTGTAAAAAAAATCTAAAAAGGACAAATTTTTGCAAAAAAAGGAACAAAAAGGAAAAATAACAAATAAATTCAAAGACAATTCCTATTTCTATTCCATATTCGAATGAGTTAATTTATTAATGTAAACCATTTTTCGAATTCTTTCGATCGATTCACAAACAGTGCATTCTTTTTATTTATTTATTTTTTAAAAAGTAGCGAAGTAGCAACTACATTTCAAAAGTAGTGTAGCTCGCTACATTAAAAAAAAAGTAGTTGTAGCTGTAGTTAACTACATTTATAAGAAAGTAGTTGTAGTTGTAGTTCTCTACAAAAAATATGTAGTTTTTCCAACCACTGGTCTGAATAGGGATCCTCAAGCACACGTTTACTGGGACTACCCCAAGTAAGATAGATTAGTCGGAACAATTGCCTGAAATTTTCCTTCTCAAAATAGCGTCAGCTACAATATGCATGCAAAAAAGATACAAGAACTACAATGTTTTCTTTGACCGTAGTAATAATAACTTATCAAATTACACACAATTAAAGCTCCAGTTTGATATGTATTTTTAACTCTGCCCTGGCAGTACTAGGCTTATTTCTTGACAAGCAGACCAATCATAGGACATATAATCATTGATTCATGCAATGTCAAACTGATTTTCCAGTTCTTGCTGACAGGTTTAGCAGCCTTATTTTACTCTTATTACAGCAATGTAGAAGGTTTTTTCCCAAGTCAACTATTCTCATTGTCACAAACAAGACTTCAATCTGCAGAACACACTGATTTTGCATTCAAAATTCTCTTTCCTGGGAAGTTAACCACCATGTAATCTTTGTGGATTAGCAGAAAAATCAACTTTATTGCACTATGTGTTCTCACTACTTGAGGTGTTATATATTAAAATTAAGTGAGATTATGCAAATCATCTCCTGGTTGATGATAACATCACCTAAATAACATATACTGTCGGCCCCGCTTAAACAAGTACTGTCGGTTCCAAGAAATATTATTCGATTAAGCGGGGATCTTTAACATTACGTCTATGGCATCGGTTCCGAGATATTTTATTCGTATAAGTGGGGTATTCGTTAATCCGTTACCCGATTAAACGGGGACGACAGTATGTAAATTTCAATTAAAGTATTGATGTGTCTCATAAGAGAGCTTTCCTCCATGCAACCCTAAGACAAATATTCCTTACACATGTAGCCTGATGCTGTACTATATTGATGATTCTAAGGTGGGTGGCACCTAACAAATTATTAGTTCAGTTGTATAACTGAGTTTTCACTTTTTCTGTTGTTTAAAGAAGAACTTCTCTTATGAATAATCATGCTGAGAAATGGTTTATAGGATTAAAATCTCCTCTTCTGATACATTAACTAGCCTTTTAGAAGAAAATTAGTTTAGCCGATGGTTGTGAAGAACTTGGTCTGTAAGTAACTCAAGCAGTTTGTTTACAAGCTGTATGTGACCCTGTCATTTGAAGAACTAGGGCTCCTTTGAATTATTAGAATGAGGACACAAAGGCCTCTGTAATCTCTTTAGTTGAATGCACAAACTTTATTGTTGGGCAATGCGTTATTTTGGGTTTGAATAATTTAGGAATTTCAATAACGTTGTAGGTAACTTACATTATGAGCAATATTGTACTTTTACCGTGATTAGATCTAGAAATAGCAGCCCATAAAGGAATATTATCCATTTCTGTTGAGCCTGGAAAATATGCTCTAAGCTATTCAGTTAGTTCTTTCTGCCTGAGATCAGAATCTTTATCAGTTAAAAATTTAATTTTTAGAAACGTTTTGCCCCCCCCCCCCCCTCAGCCATTACCTTTACCGGACTTAACTCCTTTACAATAGATTTTTCAGTAGTCTCTGATGACTTTACTGAAGTTGGTAAGTATTATATACTTCCCAGTTTAATAGCTCAGTCAAAGAGCCTTCCACAGTCACTACTCAATTTCCAATCTTCAAAGGAACTCGCCTTTCCAAGTCAGTAGTAGTAGCTACATAATTTCAGGACTATGACAGGAAGATGACCTGTTGTAACTGGTTAACTGATAGCTGCAAGTCTGCTGTTGAAAAAATTCCACCAACCTAACCTCACCTCTCAAGATCCACCTTCAAAGTTATACAATTAATCTTCTTCAAATTCCTTACTACTACAATATAGCTAAACCAGGATCCATAAGAAAACTACTAAAGCTGCTGCAACATCTTAAGGTTGAAAGATTATAGAAGTAGTCAAACCAATCTGAAGAGTAGCATGAGAAACTTAGTCTCTTTTTGCTTATTATACCTTCAATTTCAATATGGACATAAAGTGGATGCATCCTTTGAAGTCGAAGAGCTACATTTGGGTATTGCTGCATGATATATGATTCTCTGCCTCCTACAAAATGTGCGCAGGCAATGGCTGTATTTCTCCAAGTTGCTGGTTCACTGCTATGCATCCTTCACAATATTAAGAGGATTCCTTCTAAATTATTTCAGGTAATTGTCTGTAGGTGTGAAATTCTTCTAGAATTTTCACAGCTGCAGGTATTGTTTTGTCACACATTAGTATTTTGATACTGTTGATTTTTGGAAATGCAAGTATTGTTTGCACAACTGCATCTTAAATGTTATTTTTTCATTTGAATTTATTCTTACCCTGTTGTCTTTTTTGCAATTTCTCAGTTGTTAAAATTGGTTGAAGTTAATTGAGCTGACTCTGTTTTATATAATCCACAAATTACAGACGTTCACACAAGCCTTGGTTAAAGTTGATGCCACCTGTGATGCTTTTGGAACATTGTTGTTAAATTATTTTTTGGATCACTTTGAGACTTTTGAAGATGAGCCTTTCAGTAAGTACTGTTTTTATGCATGAAAGCATCTCATTTTCTTTGAGTGCACTCTTAAGTGGTAAGTAATTTTTACTATTTTTAATTAATATTTTGAAAATGCTTACTTTGAGAAAGATCTTTTCCTTATCATTGATGAATCATCAGCAAAGGAACTAGGAGAGAAACAGGTATCGACTATTATTAAAGTATTTTACTGAGACAATAAAAGTCCACAAAGTCAATTTGAGGTTTGATTTTTCCTTTTTTTTTTTTAAATAAAGATTCTTCTGACTTCCTTACTTTTTAAATCAGTTCAATTCTACTCTTATTCTCTCTCATTTTCTATATTTTAATAAAAATTTCATTATGTAGGGAAATATGGGGCAAAGTGAAATAATTAAGATAACTTATGTGTTTCAAAATAAACTAATTGGAAATTGATCTCAAAATCAGTGTACATAAAGAAGGGTTAATGTATTTTGTTATGCAACTATCGTTGAAAGGTTATTTTTCATTTTTGGCAGTTATTTTGTACCTTCAAAAAATGGTGGAATTTTTTCACCCCAAAATACCATGCAATATTTCTGTAATGAAACTTTTCTATTGATGGGTTATAGTAATTTTCATCAAATGAATGTTTAAGTAAACAAATAAATGAATTATTAATGAAAAATATACAAATAAATGAACGAACTAATGCATGAGAAAAGTAAGTTAGTGTATTAAATAGAGAATGAGAATAACAAAGTAAGTGAATGAATGAACAAATAAATGAATTAATATGTAAAAGAATGAATAAATTAATAAATGAAGAATTGCATACGTGATTTAGTAAATGAATATGTAATTAAACGATATGAACTATTTCACTTTGCCCCGCTTGCCCTTGACAAGTTACATAAAACATTTAACATCAAAACATACCATTATCTCTACTAATAATAAAGCTGAAGGTTTGTCTTTCTTTCTGTCCTTCTGTCTGTCTGTCACGCCCGTAACGCCAAAACAGTTCGGTCGATTTTCATGCCACTTGGTACAAAATTAGTTTGTAGCATGTAGTTTTGCACCTCGAAGCGATTTTTCGAAAATTCCATTTCGTTCTTTTTCTATTCGAATTCTTAGCAGAAATTCGATGAAATAAGGAAGAAATATTTCACACACATTTTCAAGTCTTATGTCATTCGAAAGCTTGAAATTTTCTGCATAAAATGAAGTTTTTTTGAAGTTTCTACGATCATCAGGAGAGCTGTAACAATTGTTTTTAGAATCCCAGAATTCAAGGCTTACCTTCAGTACAGCAAGCCAAACGATTCTAAAATGGTTTTGCTCGAGAATAAAATTTGTTTGAAAAGATGGATGAAATGAATTATTTTATCAACGGAAATCAACTTTTCATGTTGTTACCATGGTTACGTGTTCATACTTATTTTTGTTTCGTTATTTTTCCAGCGTTGCCAGACGTAGTATTTTTGATACTACGATAGTATTTTTTCGTCCCAAATAAGGAGCGTAGTATTTTTCTGGCAACCCTGTTTCCAATATACTAATGACTTGATTAAAAGACTTGGCGGATTTTTTTTTTTCATTTTCACAGATTTCGCATTTCAGCAACATTGATTTTGGCAACGTTTGGAAACAGTAGTGTTTTGTAATACTTTTTTTAGAGGAGGTGTAGTATTTTTTTTGTTTCAATTCTCAAGCAACCCTGTCTTTTTCCCGGTGAAAATGATTTGGGACCTTACTTGGCGCGTTTTCGAAAAGTCACCAACTGGCACGTTTTTGCGTGTCTCGCGGAATTGAAAGCTCCGAGAGAAACTACGCAAAATAGTCAGGGTTACCACGCTTGGCACGCTTATCTCCCATTTAGCGAGAAAAGGGTATCTAAAGCACAAATTAACCAAATATCGTATCAATTGCGTTATTGCATCGTTCTTTTTAAAGTGTTTCATTTCGGAAAATGTATTGTTTTGTTTTTAAAACTAGGAAAGGAAACTTTCTTCTTCTTTTAAACTTTGGTAAGATTTCTGTTGGTTTCTGTGAGCAACACAATTGTTCTTATTTTTTCTTTTGGCTTATTTTTGTGCATCTCCCCTTGGGGTTGCATTCGATTGTTCCAAGGAGGTGTTTTACCCTTTTTATGGAGTAAATCCGTGTTCATTTCAATGCAGACAAAAGTGATATGCATTCGCACAACCACTTGGCGATATATCGCCAAGCTTTTGGTCGCCAAGTATTTGCCGCCAATTTGGCGACATATCGCCAAGTTGGTGAAAAAAATTGTTTTCTTTTTTTATTTGGACTCAATTTGGCGCTATTGGCGATATTTTGCGAAAAATCCACTGAATGATGTTAAAATCGACGATATTTAGGGGATTAATCATTGTAAAACATTTTTTTTGCATTGATTCGTGCCAAACTAGGGATATAAATGTTTGAACTGTTATCTTGCTCACTCCAAGCACTATTTTAGCACTTAAGGCATCTACTAAGAAATTTACACATAAAAATAAGTAGCGTAGGGTCCATACCAGATTTTTATATCATACTTTGAAGGAATTATAGTTGAATTACAACTAAAATAGAGCATTTTTTCTGCTATATCAATTATTTCACAAATGAATTTTAATTTTATACCACGGGCAAAGCCGTACGGGTACCGCTAGTGTAAAATAAATAAGGACTACTGGACGTCTCAGTTGATCTCAATTAATAGTTCAAATGACTATTATGAACATTTTTCCATTTTATAATAACAAGAAATATTTTTAAAAAACCACAAATATTGTAACAAAAGTATCGAGTTTTGAAAATTACTTGTATAATTTTTTGTTGGTCTTTGAAGCTATTTATTTTTTTGACAAGAATCAACTATGTGTCTAGAAACTTAATTAAAATATTTCTGGATAGGTGGCGCTGCAAACTGTGGAAATATTTAACCATTTCATTTTACCCTGCTATTTCACTTTGCCCCACATTCCCTTACTATTGGTACATAAAAAGAACAAAATTACAATTTTGTTTACAAATGTTCAATTTTGTTCAATTGTTAGTTCAAAAAATGGCTTGCCTTATCGATTCATATAGCTTCATGTACGTAATATCATTGTCAAAGTAGTCGCTCATATAATTGAAATTTCTCGCAGTGTAAGAAAATATGAGTAATTTAGAAAGAGTTTCTCTTTTTTTAGAGACATCCAGATGTTTTCATCTCTTTCAGAGACCAAATGTTTAAAAAGTTTTTTTTTTTTTTTGCAAGATGAACTGTTTGTAATTAACACATAGCCCATTTCTATTGAAACGAAGCACATTTTAGTTCCACGCCTAGAAATTGTTGGTTATTTTCAACAGCTTGTGGTTATAAGCATGAACATTTTCAAAGAAAATTTGATATAGTTAGTGTCAGTCAATATGGTATTGAAAGTAGAAATGTTGTTTTGTGTAACTTTGTGTATGAATTCAGTGAAATGTTATGAACTTGTGAAATAAGGATTTTTTTTTTCTTCCTGACTTTTAAATTCCCAAAGAAGTGTTTGTTTTCTAATTTTAATTGCTTGTTGTTTTTAATTAAATCATTAGGTGTTCTGAAATGTCTGTATATTTAATTTTTCCAATTCTGTCTAAACCATGGGTACTAAAATTTGACTGAGCAGTATTGTGTTTTTGCTTATTAAAAAAATATAAATTAAAAAAAAAATGTATGAAAGCTTTAAAAAAACTGGGTGATTAATACTTAATGTATTTATTTTTCGTGCAACTTACAGTTCTACAAAAAAACTTTCTTTTTAAAAAAAGAAAGAAAAAAAAAAAATACAGCTTTTTGTATGGAGTAAGACATTTTTTAGCAAAAGATTACTTTTAATTTGACTTTCAATTTACTCCGCCCTTCTTATTTAGTTAAAAGATATTGTGAGAATGTACTTAAACTGACTGTTACTCTGTACATGCATTTGATATAATTTTTAACTCTCCTTGTCTTTTAGGTAATGCAAAAATAAGTTACTTTGCTGATTCCTTCAGTTTAATGGCTTTTCAGCCAGAGATAGAGCAGATGCAGTTACCAGTAAGCATTTTGTGACTTATATTGCATTAACAGCTATGTGTGTCTTATTTTTGCCTTTTCACTTATAACTTCAGTATGTAAAAAAATCAAGCTCAGAAAGCTCAGGGTTTAAGATTGGTGATCTAACGTTGGACGGATTTTTTTTTATTAGTCCATTAAACTTGTGATTATCCACAGGTGTTTTATCCACTTTGAGGGTTATTTATAGTCTTCCATACTTTCAAAAAAAAAAAAAATCTGGCAGCAAACTGAACATAAATTATTTTAAACATATTAAATCTACATTACGTGTTTGAGCAAACCAGTGAAAAGACCAGTTTTGTGTGAAGAAATTCTTTTTCACTGCAGGTTTTTAGTGTGACCTAGCATAATCTGTTTCAGTTAATCTGTATACTCAATTTTCTTTTATATGGCTGAAATCGGCGGAAAATAACAATAGACTTGGCGCCTGTTTTTCAGAAAAAAAAATTATTTAAAAAATCGAATTTTTAATTACTGCTGTCAAGCATGAATGCTTTGTACAGGTCAAGGAGTAAAGTCTTAGTATTATCCTATCGGATATTTTATAATCCTGGACGAACATAGATAATTTTCATCAATATTTACAAAATGGAAATTTTATACCCATGACAATATTCTATTAAATTAAATATGACTTCAAAAAAATTATAATATGGTAGATGATTAAAATTTTTTTGTGTGTCAACACTAGATATCTTTGAAGAACGTTGCATTTTGCTTGCTTCATTTTAAAGTAACTAAAGTGTTCATATAATTATTAACGAGACACAATTTAATTTAACTCATTTATTTTATAACATTCAATAAGTTAATGAATAAGTTTTCTCGTTAAATAGAATATACTGTCAATTATTGAAGAGTTTCGGGTTCCATGGGATCAATACACCCAATCATTTTAACTAAATATAATTTTCATCTGTGTTTTACTATGTTTCATTATGTATATAGCTTAAAAAACAATACTTTATGTAATTATGTATGGGCCGAATCGCACCTCATGCTTTGGCCAGGCCGAAGCTTTGGTCCATCTCTAGTTTGAACTATCATAGAGGCAAAGTTTTAGTTTTTACTTCAAGGTGATGTTAAGTTAAAATTTTTACATAATCTTACTTGCTTTATAGGCTTTATTCCCACTGGTTGTAAAAAGAATTTTGAAGTTCATCCCCAAAACACAGATGCAGCTTGAATATTTGGAATTTTTACTGAAACTTTGCCGTTCGCTCAAAGCTAGTGAGGAGGATTGCATTTTCCATGAATTTGTTTCATCACTCTCATTCATTGTGCACAGTACGTATTTTTCATAATACTTTGAATTTTAATCCTTAGGGTTGGGCATTTTGCTGACAAAAATGGTATTTTTTCTGGGACAGTGGCAAAAACTGGAAAAAACCTGGTAAAAACCGGCAAAAGTGGAAAAAACTGACAAAAACTAAAAAAAATTGCTGGATATCAAAAAATTTACTAAAAAGCAGTATAATTTTGACAAACTTCAATTGAGAGTAAAGTTAGAAAATTAATTTAAAATTTCATTGTGGTTTTAAATAAATAATTAAAATATTGTAAAATAATTCTTGAGAGAAATAAAACTTCAAAAAAATTAGGAAAAAATATTTCAAAACTTGTGTTTGCTATAAGGTATAGCAATAATATTTGGTTCGTTATACGGTATACTTGTTTGTGGTGCAAAAAGTTATTTTTACCGGGACGGTTTTTACCGTTTTTTTTCCATGGTTTTTTCACCTTCGGCAAAAACGTGTCAACCCTATTAATCCATATAAATAAAACAGAGAATAAATGCGTGTGTGTATGTATGTATATGTGTGTGTGTTCCCTATACAAATCCAATTTACATCGGATCTGTGCTAAATTTGGCAGGGAGGTACTTGGTCACCACGGAATCGTCGTAGGGTGGTTTTCGAATGCCAAAAAAGTACCAATCTGCTCGAATTTCAATTTAAGGGCCCAAAATGGCTTAAAACGTCTCTTTCTACCCAAATAACTATAGGATCCTGTCGTAAAAAATGCATTTTAGGCGAATTTCCCTCCGAAGATTTCGAAAGCTCCTAAGCAATAACTTGACCCAAGAAAAAAATATGTTCATTTTTAACTTTGGAAATATCCATTTTAAATTGGATCTATTAATATCGTCTGCATGAGTGTGAAAGAAATTAACTAGCGTGAAATAAATTATTGATGAGAAAAAAGGGTGTGCCATTTTTTTTTTTCTTGAACATAACCAAATAAAATTCTTGCTTTTGCTGTAGGCTTTTCCTGTAGCCGGTCACTTAAAACTTTTTTGATGATGGATTAGTTTTTCGTATTGCGCGCTAGGGGATCTAATCAGGACTTTTAGACACGCTTCACTTGGCATAACTTTTACTCTCAAAGTAGATCCGGTGCGATGCAGCTAGTTTGTAATGAAGTATTAGGGGCATTTTATAATTTTTTTTTCAAGCTAATTAATATTTACTAAATTATTTATTCCCATAAATAATGTATACAAACTATTATTTACAGGGTTCAGTCATTAGTAAGGCAGATAATGTTATGGATCTAGGTGTCTTAATAAATCAGGACTTCAAGTTTAGCCAACAGTGCAGCATAGCTAGTAACGGAGCAAATAGGATGTTTGGGTTAAAAATAGATCTGTTTCAAACAAGTCTAAGAAGGTTCTTCTGCCTCTATATAGAAGTTTGGTAAGACCTCATTTGGAGTATGCTGTTCAGTTTTGGTCTCCTTATCTGAAGAAAGATATTAATTTATTGGAAAGGGTACAAAGAAGGGCTACAAGGTTAGTAAACGGATTTTCTAACTTAGACTATGATTCCAGACTTAGAATGCTTAATATGTATAGTCTTGAGCAAAGGAGAATCAGAGGGGACATGATTCAGTTATTTAAATTTATTAAAATGAATGATGTTGCAGGGTTAGATTTTTGCACGGAAAGCAGGACGAGGGGTCATTGTTTTAAGCTGTTCAAATCTCAGGCTAACCTGGAAATTCGAAAAAATTACTATTTTAGCAGGGTAGTAGGAACTTGGAACAGTTTACCGGAAGAGGTGGTAAAGAGCAATGGAGTAGATAGCTTTAAGAAGGCCATTGATCTTCATTGGGGTCTTTAATTTGACTAGGACCAGCCCAGTTGGGCCCAGAGCCTGCTGCTGGTCGTCGCATTTGTATTTGTATTTGTATTTGCCCTTGTTATCCTTTTGCCATTTAGTGTGTAATTTTGTAATCCTGGATGGATAAAAATTAACTGGTTTTTGAGCAAAATACAGCCAATCCTTGCTAGCTGCAGTTAGTCTGTTCAGCTTCTACAACCATAAGTTACTTTCTGTGAAAGAGGATCCCATATTTATAAAGCCTTTGATGATAATTAGGGCACTATTGTCAGGAAATAACATTTTCTAGTCACCCTTAAACTCGTATTATGAAATATATTACCACAGATTTTGTGAAAACAAGGCCTTATTGGGCGTTATTATAAAAATCATTTTTAGATTTTTAGTACTGTGCATTAAGCTGCAAACATACATGTACACAGCTCGTTTGCACTATCATCAATCTACAAAACAGTCTTATTGCAATGTGTATGATGATGAAATAAGAGAAAAATGATTGAGCCCTCCTCCTGAATTCTTTCTTTTTTGAAGGCAATGCTTACTGTTTGAGAAGCAAGTAGTTGGAACACCTTCTGCAAATATATTTATTCTCTTTCAATAATATAGTGATCAATACTTCCCAGTAAGTGTTTAATAGTTGAATGCTTACCCACACATGTAGTAAGTGAAATTTGACACTTTTTTTCTGTGTTTTTATGAATCCCCCCCTTTAGTAGATGCTGGTATACTCCTAAAAAAGAACTAGTCTTTTTAAAAATCAGTACTTTGTTACTTTTTTGAAGAAAATAGCTAAAATTCAAGCTAATTATATTGGGTTGTTCGACAAGTTCCGGCATTTTTTTTTTTTGAAAAATTAAAAATTTATTTTTTAACAAAAAAGTTACAACAAATTAATCAATAATATATTCTCCTTTGTTGTCCACGACTTCTTCCTAATGTTCAACAGGTTTTTGGGTGCCTCTTCGATAGAAATCGCCTGGTCTTACTCGAAAAACTCATCCAACCAAACTTGCTGTTCACCATCATTGTTGAATAAAACACCGCACAAAGCGTTAGAAAGCGACTGGAAAAGATGAAAATCAGATGGAGCCAAGTCAGGCGAATACGAAGGGTGCGGTAGCACTTCCCAACCATCGCTAATTTTTGTTGTTTTCAGTCAAAAGATGTGGGACCTAAGCTCCAAGTTTTTGAACTTTTCCCATGGACCTAAGATGTTCCAAAACAGTAGACGGAGCACACTCCATTGTCTGCGCTAATTCTCGAGCGGTTTGACGCGGATCTTCATGCAAAAGTTGATCCAAGCGCTCTTCATCAAACTCATTTGGCCGTCCCGAACGAGGTGCTTCTTTGAGGTCAAAGTTGCCACTTTGGAACTTTGCAAACCAATCTTGAGCCGTTCTTTTAGCTATAGCACCTTCTCCATATATGGCACAAATTTCTCGAGCAGCTTCTGTGGCTTTGGTGCCTCGATTATACGCAAAAAGAAGATGGTGTCGGAAATGCTCATTTTTGTCAATTTGACACTCCATTTCAATATTTCAATGCTCTAAAAATAACAAAAATTAATCCAATAAAAAAAACCAAATACACAATTTTGTAGAGCAAAACAAGAGCTTCAAAATAACATATAACATTATGTCAAAAAATCCGACTTTCATTAAAAAAATTTTAAATAAAAAAAAACGCGGGAACTTATCAAACAACTCAATAAAAGCAAGTAACACGTTGTATTTATGAATGGCAACAGTCTCAAGAGTCAAATCTTAAGAATAAGACATGCTCGAGAGAATTTATATTAAAAGAAATATGTCCTATTAGTTGGTTATCATAGATGCTGATGTTGAATTGTCTTTAAATAGAAATAATGGTTGAAATGTTATGATTGTATATTCCTTATGGTATTTTTAAGAAAACATAACAAAATCTGAAACGAAAAAAATTGAAATAAAACCATAATAGAGTGAAACCGCAAAAGTCGAAGTGTAAAGTGGCAAGGCACCATGGTATCTAGAAATTGCATTAAAGATATTAGCTAAATTTTCAATCATCTTGAAAGTGCTGTAGCAGTCAGAAGAAAATGAAATCAAAGGCTGAAATGGCAGGTGAGTTTATTTCTGATATTGGTAACCAAAACGCTTGATTCTAAACATGCTTATACAAGACTGCACTGCTTGAGAAGAACCTAAAAAAAATTGAGCTTCAGTGGGTTGCTTCCGCCCCCTGACCGAACATTGCACCCTCTGGTTTCTTTCTATGCGATAAAAATTTTAAAAAGTTGGCTGATGCCTAAGGCACCATTTCCAGATATTTTGCTGTTTGTCAATTGATTTTTATTAATCAAGGATTAACCATTTGTACCCTATATGGCAAAAGGTAAGTAATCACAATCAGAATCATATCATAAAAACTTGGTAAAAATTTGTTTTAATAACAGGACAATACTGCTGTGCTAAGCGCAGAAGATGCTGCTGTTGTAAGAGATATTGCTGTTTAAGGTTTCGCGCCTCCATGTATTTGATTCAGGATGTACTTTTTCAGCATTGTTTAAGAAATATATCTCAGCTGACCATAAAACATTGTTTTTATATAAAATGTATCACAAAGAACCACCTGGTAACAGTCATTCAATTGTGTCAAGATGTGCAGATATCACTCTTGTGCTTAGCAAGGCAGAATACTTCTCCTTTTTAATTCATTTTTTGAAGCATAGGTTTTCCTTAAAATTTGATTACCTATTTTTAAACCATGCTTTTAGTGTACTTGTTATTAGTCAAATTATATTTGATCTCAGTGCTAGCAACTTTGTTTATTAATATTTTTTTCTTAACAGCTTTTGATTCCTGGCTAAACATTTCACTGAAACCTGAATTGAAAAATATTCTTCTGGAGTTATGTTTGCTGATTCCATGTCATTTCTGCGCTTTGAATTCACACCTGAGTTTTGTCTTCAGAGCTACTGTTTCTGCATTGAATGGACCACAGCATTCAATTGTCTTGGTAAGCTTAGTGCTTTGCCGGGTTTTCATGTACTGAACGGTCTGTTGTGTCTTTATAACAGTGTAATTTATAAAAGTGTTGGTCTTTATAGCAAACTAGCTGCTTGGCCCAGCTTTTGCACGGGCTCCGTCTAGAGAATAAAAGTTATGTCAAGTAAAATGTGTCTAAGTCATGTTCAGATCCCCTGGAACGCAGTACAAAAAAACAATCAATCGCCAAAATAGTTTTAAATCCCTTGTTACAGGAAAAGCCTATAACAAAAAACAATTTTATTTGTTCATATTTATCCCTAGCGTCAATAACCGGGTACCCGGATACCCATTTGCTACTTTGATCTCAATTTTTACTATTTCTAATTAAGACTTGGTCAAATGGCTCTTATTCCTCGTTATTTGCACGAATCTGAACCAAACAAAGTTGTAACCGTGTTTTCAAAAAAATATTTTGGTTGTTTTTTTCAGCATTAAAAATTCCTATATTATTCAATTATATCCATTATTCAATAACCGGGTACCCGTCACTTTTTTCCGCGTTCCTGCTAGAAGTTAATGATTATTATTAGGAAAAATGTAATCAAATATTACAATTATTATTATTATTCATTTTTATTACACTTTTTAATGTTTTTTTGTTTATTTGTTGCTTTTTTTAAATTTTTAGTGTGACAAATATAATTTTCGAAAAAATACTTAGGAATACACGTTATTATTTTTTTATTATTATCGGTAGTAGCCAGACAATGAAAATAAAAAAAATGACATTTTATCACATAATTGAAATTGTCGAATTGAAACCAAATGCTGATCACAAACTTGGGTTGCCACACTTTATTGCGCGATTTTCTTGTTTTTCTGCAAAGCTTTTTGAGAGTAGAAGCATAGTTGGCAAGCACCAACGACTTTCTTTCGTCCACTTGAATTACGTCCCGCTATTGCAGTACTAGAGCTTGAAGGTCCCCCATGTACTGTGTTGAAGTCCTTCACGAAGCTTTCTACGCCAGATTTTGTAGAAAAGCGCCTCATGGCTTGAGTATTCGTTTATCTGACCTGAATTGTAGGTAGGCACAATTCTTCACCTAGTTGGAGCAAAAATAAACGACAATTATGGTTTTTACGACTTTGCAAGTTGACATTTGCCTTATAAATGATATAGGCAGCTAAAGCTGAAATGTCCACAATGTTGAAGAAAAAAGATAGAGGCCATCTCTTTGTTTGCCTCTGAGACGTATATGAGCATCTAGTAAGTTGTGTCGACGCCAGATTTCGTTTTGTTATAAAACAAAATTATTTCTGGCTTTTTGTCAGCTCTAGAGATGCTTTTGTCATGATGTAGTGTTGTCAGCAATATCACAGTTTTTTTCTGCTTGGGTACCGTAAAGTCGGGTTAGTTGGACCCACAAGGAGGTTACTTGAGCCCACAGTAAAATGATAAAATCTGGGTTTGGTACTAGCATTAGAGACTGCAGAGTGCTTATACCTACAGTTGAAACGAGGAACTACGTGCAAGTCTTCAACTAATAAGTACCAAACCTAGATTTCATCATTTTACTGTAATGGGCTCAAGTAACCCCTTAGGGTCCAAGTAACCCGACTGTACGGTACATAAGAACATATGGTTACATCACTAGTGAACTCGAATAAGGAACTTTGGGTCTCTCGAGATGTAGACGATAACATTTCAGGCGAAATGTATGGTTTATTTTTCTTTAAAGTACCTACGATTGTACCCAAGACAAGGATGTCAAGAACTGTTCCATTTAAGTAAAAGGAGTCTCGAAAAGGAGCTGGTTTCTGCTCTACGTGCTTGAAATTCGAAGTGGGTACGCGGGTACCCGGTTATTGAGATTAAGGTGTTAATTCGGCTATTGACGCTAGGGTTAAGAAAAAAATGTCAGCATCTTTTTCTCAACAATACATTTCTGACATGCATGTGCAGACGATATTAATAAACTAGCTGCCAGGGCAGCTAGATTAGCTTCCTGCGGCATGTTGATGCATAACGTCCCCCCTCTCTAACTTTTACCTCATTCTGAAGTTATATTATTTGATATAATTTAATGTTAATTCAATTTCAAGACATACCACGCTCGTGGCCCGGCATTGCACTGGGACTTTGTGCCTTGAAAGTAGTGAGGAAAATTTCAAGAAACTACTCCTGCCAAGACGGCTCGCTAAAAGGCTCCTTCCGCCTTTTCTTTTTTCCTATATAAAAAAATCATTCGAATTATTGAGATGCTTCGCGCCTTTAAAATGGTGAGGAAAGTTACAGCAAGTTCTGCTCGCTCAAGGGAAAGAAGCAGACATAGATGCTCAGTTTTTAATATAAGTAGATGGCTTTTCAACAAATGAATGTTTCAAAATATTACAAGTAGCTAGCGATAAAAATACTATGTAAGTGGCCCGCTTATGAGTTTCGTGTTTGATTTAGTTAAACCTTCATTCAAAATTCTCATTATCATTGTTATTACTGTTTCATAGCAACCAACATTTTACAACAATGGATTTCATATTTAATCATTTATTAGGCTTAATCGCTTTAAATTTGACTACTTATTAATTGATATCTTTGCTAAATAAAATCGTATAATTATATAAATTGAAACTAATGAAGCCTGAAAAATTACCTATCTATCAGTACCTGGTTCGACTTTCAGTTCATTGGCGTTCAGGAGAAAGAAGCGTGACATAGAAAGAAAGATAGTTAGAAAGATACTCCGTTTTTAATGTAAGTAGATTGGGTCAGCTGGAGGAAAGTGGGTCTATATTGAAAGACACCCGTTTTCTCATTTATAATGTAAATATTTCGTTGATTCTTTTTTTAAAACATAAATTGTACAGCAGTTGTTTTAAGATAGTTTTTATCTTAAATTTATGTGTAAATTAATTATAAATTTAATCGGCAATATTAGTGAAACTTCAGTTGCAATTAGTCATACAGTAAGATGTTTAACAGTGTGAATGACGATGTTTTTACCACAATTGTTGCTTATTTTTATGATTTGATCAAAACCTCTGTATCTCAAAATCGTCTCTCAAATTTTTCTGTTGTTCCGTTAAAATTAGGAGAGACAGGTTTCACTGTATTATTTTAGCTATTCATACTTACTCCGGTATTGCTCCACAATCTGCTTATTTTCCACTCCTGAATTTAATTTTTAAAACTTTTGATTCAAACACAACTGTATATAGTAGTGTTGGTATGAATTAATGTTTTTCTATACAAGTTTTTTTTTTTTTGTAGATTTTCTTTTTCCTGTACTGATCTAATTCTTCTATCAAAACTGCCCTTATCATAATCTTCCAATTTCAGTACTTCAATAGTAATCATATCTTCTGTTTCTAAACATTACACTTCATTACATTTTACTTTCAAATTTCAGGCTTTAGATACGCTGGAGGAAATTTTCTTAGGATTGGAGTGGAACGAATTTCAGTGTGAAATTATGCCTGTAAAACAGGAATTAATTATTGCTTTAAAGAAAACTGCAAATAATCATGAAGATTCTGTGCATCAAACTGCCCGCAGAATCTTAGACTACTTGAATGCTGACAGTCGTATTACTACTATTGAGGAGCAGAAGGTATCCTTATTTTATTTTTCATTACCTGCGTCACCCGTCTTTTGCACGGGATCTACCTTGAGAAAAAAAGTTTTGTTAAGTGAAGCATATCTAAAAGTCCCAATTAGATCCCCCGGCACTCAGTACGAAAAATTAATCCATCGCCAAAACAGTTTTAGTCCCCCGCTACAGGAAAAGCCTAAAACGAAAGCAAAAATTTTATTTGTTTAAGTTTGAAAAAAATGGCAACACCTTTTTCGTATGAATGATTTCTTTAATCCGTTCGCGACCGTGATCACACTGGCGTGATAGCGGGTTTCTCCCGCCAGCGCCCGCAATATCAAATGTGTTAGCCCTTTAATTGTTTGATTGACGCAAAATCCTAAATGCTAACGAGGCAGACATAAGCAGAATGAAAAAATGAAACTTTGAGTAAAAACTAATAAGCCTTTATTTAGGCGTTTAAGAACATATGTACAACTTTTAAATAGAAAATATCAAAGTACCTCGGAACATTTGGCAAGTATAGACTAGGGCTCTATCTTCAAAAACATTCTAAAACTGATTATCACTGAAAACTAAATCCGGAAGAAAAAATAAATAGTATTGGTAAAAACAAACCGACCAGCGGCATGACTAAAAACAACTCACGGCTAGACTTAATCCATCTCCCTATTCACGCACCATCGACGGAATGGAACTGACACACAACTGTGATGCACTTGTCTGGATCTTTCCAACTAAATACTAACTATGTCAGGGCGTGGGAGCGTCCGATTGGACGAAAAGCAATGTTCTAGAAGGCAGTGGCGTAACTACTCGTTTGTTTCAGGGGGGGGGGGGGGTTATATTCTAAATCGTCACGAGGTTAAAAAAACGGCGGCGGGGGGGGGGGGTTTACCCACACTTTTCATGTGTGTATGTATATATACATATATAATACGCACTTGAAAATGCGTACTTCCGAAGTTCGAAAAAGTGGACAGCTTTTTAAAGAGTAAAGAAATATTACTGTTTAAAAATGGAAGGGGGGTCCGGGGGTTGGCCCCCGGAAATTTTCATAAATTGTACCTCTAAAAACTCCATTCTAGACTATCTTGGTGATGTTCAGTAAAACACGATTGCCGGCCATTTTTAATAATGTAAGAGAAAATGATAGGATACAGAAATTCTTCCCAGCAATTTTTCGAAATTTCAGCTCCAAAAACGCAATTTCAGACGAATTTTGATCATAATGGGAGGTTTAGACACCTACCTCCTCAAAATTTTGCCATTTATTTCCTAAAAAAGACAATCCTTAATGATTCTGGGAAGGGGAGGGGGGTGGCAATGAAGTCTGTAACACAATGATATTCGCTGGAGAATCGTACTTTTTCATTCTAGGAGTTTTATATTTTTTCATCTCATTTTTGCATTTTTGGACCTACGTTTCAGGGGGGGGGGGTTGTCCCCAAAACACCCCCCATAGGTACGCCACTGCTAGAAGGAATCCCAATGACGTGGGCAATAGGGTGGTTCACAAACCTATGGTAAAAAAAAAATTTTGTCCTAGAGATCACGGCAGTGGCTCATTTTTTTACCTTTATCCACCCTAATATACTGCCAAAATTTCAACCTCCTACTTAAGTAAAAAGACGGTGCTCAAAGCTCAAATAATTCTCCAGTTTTTGTCAATTTCAAGCATTTTTCGGTTGAGCGGCAAAAAAAAAATCCTGGTGTTTTGCAATCATTCTTGCTGATTCTTTTGTTCAATGATCCCCTGAATCCTAATATGGCCACCTTTTTTCCCCATTGTCTCCCACTTTTTAAAAATAGCGCCCCCCTCCCCTCCTATTTTCATCAGATTTCGACAATTTCATAGATATTATTTGTAGGGGAAGGAAGCATAATATTTACCATTAACATTCTTCTATAGGGCTAGAGAGATGAAAAGTTCAAAATCATAAACACTTTTCTCAAGTTAGGAGACTCATGGGAGTATTTTCCCCTCCCCTCCGTAAAATATTTAACGTATCATCAACAACTCATTTTCTCCAGCTTCAAAATTTTACACTTATAGTTTGGTGCAACACAATAATATCGGACTGCCTTCTATAACTCCCAAGTCCAAAAACTTTTTCAAGCTGTAATTTTTTTTTAACCTTGGAAACATCGCATGTTACATAAGAGTCGTACCGCAGATTTCCTTCAGCAAAGAACCTTTCGGTATTATTTATATTCATTCCAGTTATTTTCGAGCGATCACCGTGAAGGGGGAAATGAAGATCATATTTGGATTCGGTGGGGCATTTTACATAAGAAACAGCAAGAATAGTGTCAGATACATCTGAAGTTCATTTTGTGCCGAGCAGTGTTGTTATACTATAGCAGTGCTGTTATATTTACTAGAAGTTTTTAATTAAAACCAAAATATTTAAACTCCTTGCTATGCAATTCAACTTTCTATGTATCTTTATACATAGATTTTTTTGAGTGAGAGAGACTTTTAGTATTGAATATTTTATTGTCTCAGGAAGGATAAGTACTCAATTTGCTTCAACAGCAGGTAAAAGAAACTGCTTAATGTCTTCATTATTGACAAATATTCTGTTAAATTCTTGAATTATTTGAACATTTCCCTCAGCAAAGTTATTCACCATTATTTGTTTATTTTAATTTTTTTCTTTTAATTCTATGATTAATATTATATTTGCATTCGTTGGGGCGTAGGACGAAGAATGTTAGAAAATAATCTCTAATATTCATGTTTGAAAAAAATCGAATTGTTCTGTACTACACTTGTTATATTTCACATCTTTATTCTTGTAATAGCTTGCTTTTCTTCCGACTAGAATTCGATGCGAAAAACTAAATCAAACTAATTAATTCACCAGAAAGGTGTCACAAGTACTTTAACAAAACTGTCCTAGTTGTTATTTCAATTTCCAGGTCGTTCATATCTTATAAGGTTTTTTCCAAGTTCAGATATTCCAAAGTTCAAATTATTAATAGCAAATGGAGCATTTATTAATGTTCAATCTGTTTTACTGTGCAAAAAGGATCACCCTTGATTTTATGTCAATGTGTTTATTGCTATTTGACTAAATGTATAGTTGGTATAGTGCTAGTACTTTTACTGAATGTATCTCTTTCTTGGCCACTTATAGGGAAACTACAAATTTGATGATACTGGTCCATCATTTGCCATTTCTTTCAGAGACCATAAGTCTTCTGTATCATTCTCGATGATGAAAGTAAGCTCGTTTCTTGTTTTTAATTTCAATAAGTTGAAATCCACTTTCTTATCTCCGTCATACATTTAGAATAAGTTTATGAAAAATGTATATACTAAAAGGTTAAAAAGATATGTGTTAAAGTGAAAATAATATCTTTTACAAATTTCTGTATCCTGTTAGCATGATTTGTGAGTCTCCTTAATTTTTAGAAAAAATACTTTGAGCCTATTAAGTAAACTGGTAGAAAAGTTCTAAATTTAGGTTTAATCGAATCATTTCTTCTATTTTTTTAAACTAAAATTTTAACTTAAAAATTTGTGTTCTAAAAAAAATTTTTGTTTTTTTTTTTTTCAACTGGCTTTGTATTGTGTATTATTGAGGAAATAAGGAGTAATATCTGATAGCGTAAAACGACGTTCATACGATGTTCGATCGAGTTCTCATGCCTAATGTAATATAATGTATTAGAATGAAGTTGGTATTCAAATTAGGTGGATGCTTCTCAACTCTTCTGATTCTACTTGCAGTTTTAGGTTGGCATCACCAGATGCCCAATCATATGCAAATTAAGTTGGTAGATAAATAGTGAACGATTGGACTCGTTCTTTCTCTTTTTTCATCGCTGCCCGCTCAGAGGTAGGTCCGGCATCGGGGCCGGCGATTCTTTTCGCCTTTGTTTGATTATGGCCAGGGTTTTCCTTAAGTTTAAATGGTTCGTGTAATGTTATTCTTTTAATATTTGACCAATAAATTCTTGGTTATCGTTTAAATGATTGTCCTACATTTCTCAACCTCAAACACATAGCCATAGCTTCTATCTCGCTGTAACAAAACTCTGCAGTACAAATTGGTATTATATTTGGATTAACTCTAGGATCTTAACCTTTTAAACTTAGCTTGTTATTGAAACATGGAAGTTAGTCAAACGGGTTTGGAACCTAGAAGTTATCAATATCGTAAACTGAAATGCGATGCTGAAAGGTTGGTGCACAATTGCAGCAAAATGCTAATATTAGGAGTGACACTAAAACCAAAAAAAGAGGAAAAACAAAGCCAACAATGCAAAGAATTCAGCAAGTAAGAGCCAAATATGAATGATTTTGAATACCAAATTTAAAAAAGAATGCTTCAATTACTGAACATTAAAAAAAATATATTTTTTTTTTTAATGGCGCCCACTATTGCTTTTCTTTCCTGATTTCAATGATTACTTCAAGAATAAATATTACTTTTGGATTTAAACACTTTCTAAGTAACTGGTAGCAATTGAATAAATTAGTTTTAATTGTAAAAATTTAAAAATTATTTTTTTGTTCATTTAGCTGTTACATGAATAATATAGTATTTTTATTGATTTTGTTTTTCCAATTTTTGAATATAGCTTACTGTTAGCTTCTTTCTGACTTGAAATCTGCAGAGTCCTAATATCTGCACAACCACTTCTCCAAGTTGTGCGGCTTTTTCACCTTCCACTGTATGTAATTGAATGAGAATAAAATCCAGATTTGAAAATCCTAATATTATAATCTGCGATAAATATCTTTCATTTTGTGTACAGACCACTTTATTTATCTTTTCATCACAAATCAAGCAAATTTTCCACATTAATTAGAAGATGAATTATCATGAAGACTTGTTTCTTCTATTTCTTAAATTATACTAATAACAGTTTTTATAATATTTAATTCTTATTTTAGGTCATAGATGCAGTTTTACAAACCGCATTGAATGAAAATAGTGAGAGAGTTTACTGTTTTGAGTCTTGGAAAGTGATAAAAGGCTTGGTGTGTGCTATGTTAAATAATATTGCAGTTCAAATCCAAGGGGCTCAACTGATTCCCATGAGGTATTTTTGTTCCCTTTTTTCTTATTTAAGTTTAATAAAATTATTTTTTAAATTCAAATTGTAGGATTTGGATAGGAATATAATAGTTTACCTCTATGATATTTAGTTCAGAAATGACAATGTCATTTTCCCAAAATAATAATGCATTCACCATAGTTGATTGTATTCATTTCGAACTTAGCTATGTGGATTTTTTTTTTCTACTTTATTAAGCTTGCATTCCATACTTTACCTTTTCATAACCCATTGTGATATAGCAGCCATGTAAAATATATCATCCATTGTACACAAAGCTACGCAGAGTAATAACACCAAGTGAAAGCATTAAGGTTGGTTGAAAGATTACACAAATATATCTGGGAGACAAGAAGTTCCATGCTTTCATTCAGAAGTTCTCCCATCGTCTGAACAGCTGATAAAAATCACCTACCGGTGGTACTGGCACAATATGGGTGATTACATTATCATGGGGGGGGGGGGAATAGGAGTACAGAAGGCATGGATATATATTCTCTAGCAATCTGTTCTTTGATGTGGCACGTCATTACTACACAAATTCTGCACCCCTATTCCTCTGCAGATGCCGGCACCTGGAATATCTACAATGCAAAAGTGCCCTAGGAATTTAATTTTTCCAAGAGTAGTCCAAGACTTTTTTTTACATGCCGATTCATTGTTCAGCATAAAAACTCATTTTTTGACCTCTTGAAAAATCACAACTGGAACCACCTTATGGCATATGAAACCCATGCTAAATCACTTGCTCTGTCGACAAAATTATCTAGCCTACTTCGAGTTATATTCTTATGTATTATTTTGAGGCAAAGTAGAGAGCATAAGGTTTTATAAATTAACCCTAATACCCATTACTAATTTTATTGAAAAAGAATAATTTACTATTTCAGATTATCTGCTGACCCTTTTTCCTCGGACATAAAGGAAGTTCATCGTAGTGTCTATGGAAAGCTTTTATTATCGATGTTTAGTAAGTTCCAACTTGTATTAATCCTAAATTGATATTGCCCGTTTGTTTCTCTGTAAGTAATTAGTGCATTAATTTCAGTTTGTTCTTTATAACAACTCCAAATTTTAGTTACAGCCAACTCTTTGAGGGAGAAAGACATGATGGTATTCTGTAAAGAAATAGTTATGTATTGCACCTTACTCTACATGAACATTGAAGGTGTTGCTCTGTGTGACAACCAAGAAGCAATAGATCCTTTTGGATTGATTGATGCATTGTTTGATACTCGCTTGTATGAGGAAGGATGTTTGACTGAAGATAATGGGTGTCTTGCTCTTTCTGCTTTTGAAACTGTAATTCAAACTGCTGTGTCTGCTGTTGGACATGACAAAGTAAGTGCATCAATGAGTGTTTCTTTTAACTTTTTATAATCAATAAGATTTCTTTCAGAGGTGCTTTTTACGTACCATATGAGTTGTTTATTATCAAAACTCATTAAGGGGACCAGGTAAGGCAATTTCGACCAAAAATTTAAATTTTTACTGTTTATATCATTAAAAAGTTTAAACTTTTATTTTTCCAACCGTATCACTTGTTTATTAAAAAACAGAAGCATCAGAACTGTTTGTTCTTTTAAAAGCATTTACCATGTTCGTCACATCAATGAAATCTTTAAATGCTTTTTCTCCAAACATGGATTTGTTTGGACATTGATGGGCACTGCAGTTTGTTCAAAATTGAAGCTCTAAAAATAATTTTAAAGGATTTTTGTTTTGTTTTTTGGTGGGTGGGGAACAGAGTTTCGGTAAAGGAACATTTTAAACACTTTCTTATTTTCAAAGGAAATAGAAAAAGAGAAAGAAGAGAAAAAGGGTGAAGAAAAGAAGAATGGGCGGAGGAAGGGGGGAGGGTGGCACACAACTAGTTTGTTAACCAATAACCTGCAGCCGTTAAAAAATTTCAATGCCGAGATTTATTTTTGGAAACATTAAAATTTCTCCCCAACATTTTTTTTTCATTAAAATTACTTAACTTTTCCAAGTCATGTGTTCTTTTCTTCTCTTCAATAATATAAAGAGCATTGAAAAAAGTAAAACTAACTCAGCTTTCTGGGTAGGGCACAAGCCCCATGGGCCCACCCCCTGGTTACGCTACTGATCATGCTTGTAAGTAACTTTAAAAAATATTCAGAAAATCCTGAAGTCATATGTTTCATTAAAGCCAAGACCCTTGTCAAATTGGTCATAACCCCCCTAAAATGTATAAAATTAAACTACTCTTCCAAACTGGGGCCCCCAAAGCTTCGTGCCCCAGTTTCAGACAAGGCTGACATACCTCTCGTCGGCCTCGAAATGATTCAATACGAAGCACTTTTTAGTTGTGTTTTTTCTCATGTTGTTGAAGCATCAGAGTCTTAAAATTTGAAAGTGATAATAGTATATAGTATTTTTTTCCCTCAACGTGTTGATATACTCTGTTAATCTTTATGTATTTTTAACTGTGTCACTTATCGTGAAAATAATCCAACTTTTTCATTTCATCCATAGTTTTATGATCTGAAGCTACTCCAATTAATGACAGACAAAATGTGTTTCCTCTGTTATGGAGAATCTACTGCTTCAAAACTTTCAGGATGTCTAATTATACAGTTTTTCGTGAATAAGAAGCTATCGACGTGGATATATAACAATCTGGCGAAGATCTTAAAGGCAGTGCTGTATTCCGTGGGTTCTCTCATTTTTGATGCAACTGACAAGAGGGTTGACTATTCAAAGTATTATTCCATTTATCATTTGTGTAGACTGTACCCCAGTTATTTGTTTTATTGTTTGTGTAGCTATTTATATAGTTCGTGAAGAGGGGTGTCTCTATGGGATGTCAGGGGAGGTCACTGACTTCTTGTAAATATCTCTTTTTTCGCAAATTATGTCTGACAATTAGTTAAATTTGAATACAGTATTGCATACCTGCCAACTTGTACGTTTTGGCTGTACAATGTATGTTTTTTTGCCATATTGTACGATCGTACGATAAAGGTAAAAAATCGTACGTTTTTACAGATTTTTCATCAATTCCAAAGTTTTTTTTTCTTCACATAACTAAATTTCAACTACTGAGCTTCTTTAAAATTCAAGTCTAAACTTCGACATATTTCAGCACTGAGCGCGTACTTCGCGGAAAACCGGTTCGCGTGGTTGAGACTGCAATCCTTTTGCATCGTGCAAATATTATAATATTTGCGAAAATTTAATTTTACATTAACATATGCTATTTTAGGTTATCACATTTAATTATTTATTTTAATAATGTATGAATTTTTTCCTCCCCATTTTCCATGCTTAACCCGCGATTCACGTAAATCGCTTCTTTTGTTTGCCATTTCAATCTCCAATCTTGTCAGTGTTTTAATATTTTCATGGTTGGAAGTTATTTTGACATATTGCTATGCTGGATGAACTTATTGCATTTTATTTATTTTTATAATAAGTAAATAAATTTATTAAAAAATAGCATCTATAGTCAACGAAAAATTGCTTCCTGTGTTAAGATTTCAGTCCTTTTGTATCTTGAAAGAATTTTAATAATTTCATTTATTTTTTGTTATTCGTGTTTTTTTTTTTCATTACCAACATGGTTATATTCAATACATACTTCATAGAAAATTGCATAACTGAAATGAATTTATTCAGTTGAAAATATAAGTAAAATAAAAGATAACTGCTGAAAACTGTCAGTGATATAATTACAGTAACTTATTTAATGTCTGATTTCCATCAAGAAATAGGCTATTGTCTTAGCATGGTTTTGTAGGGAAAATTGTAAGATTTTCTTAGTAGGCATGTTGGCAGGTATGGTATTGTTATGTTGCTTTTTTTAATGATTTCTGATGTGTCATCTCATGAAATGTAAGTAGATATGTATGCAATGTGCAGGCACATATCAGTTTTCATTTTATCTTAACTATTAATATAAAGCTGAAGAGTTTGTTTGTTTGTTTGAACGCTCTAATCTCAGGAACTACTGGTTCAAATTGAAAAATTATTTTTATGTTGAATAGTCTAATTGGGAAGGTTTTAGGCTATATAACATTACGCTATGAATGAATGAATGAATAAAGTGAAAAGGGGCGCCCCTAAGGCAGCGCAAGCACTGCGACCACAGGTCTATTGTACTATCCCCGTTAAAACTCTAATAGAGCCCAATAGCTGAAATGAACCTAAGCAGATGTCTAACAGAAATGCTAGACAGTTCGTGGGGATCTAAACAATGGTACCCCAAATGTTCAAACCTGTAGGCAGAATAAAAATCAGATTCGCACAGAACATGCCCTGAACTTTCATCCGCCTTTAGGCAGCCTCTGCAAACTGGGTCATCAGTGATACTCAGCAAGTTTAGGTGTCTATTAAGAGAACAGTGTCCGGTGAGAAGTCCAATGGACATCTTAATCACCTTTCTGCTCAAACTTATGAGCTCTCTGGACCTCAGCCAGGGTTGACGTTGGTTGAGAGCTTTAGCTTGTCTCTGTGAGTCGGACTGAAGCCACCTAGCATATGAGTCATTCATACTTATACTTATTACTATAAGCAGGTTTCTTATAGTGTTCCTGACTTTGTTATTGGGCAAACCAAGAGCAGATTCAGGACCCACGAGTGGTGTGTTGGAGCCCAATTTGGCAAGCTAATCAGCAACTTCGTTTCCATCAATGTCATGGTGGCCAGGGACCCAGTGGAGGGTAACCTTGTTCTTGCTGGCGAGCCTTACCAGTGCATTGTGGCACTCCCAAACTGACTTGGTAGTAAAGCAATAGCTATTGAGGGCTTTTAAGGCGGCTTGACTATCAGAGAAAATTTTTAAAACCTTACCAGTTAAGCCGCGTTCAAGGCAATTGGTTACACATGCCGGGATGGCTAGAACTTCAGCCTGGTAAACCGTAGCTAGCTTCCCAAGCGAAAAGAAAAGCTTTGTTTTGCTGCTGCTGCAAAAAGCACCAGAGCCAGTGCTTAGAGCCGTCAGTGAACCGAATTTTATTGGCATTACCACCAAGCTTCGGAGCATCCTTCCATTGTTCTCTGGAAGGAAATGCAATGTTATAATTTGCATTGAAACTAATATGTTTTAACAACCAGTCGCTTGGCATCAGAAAGTAGGGATGCTTGACGGCCTCTAGACAAAGTTTGTCATAAAGAGACGAATTGCAAGGGATCTTCAAGAGACCCAGGAGGTTCAGGCGATATGAACAGGTAACATTACGTTATAGGTAAGGAGTTATTATTAGAGTTTAAAAGTCATAATGGACGAAAAGCACAAGCGGATTAGTTTACTCTCATCTCAAGAGATGGCGTTCATTAAAAGTATTGTTTTGGCAATCGTGTGTTGAGGCAACGCCTCCTAAATACTAAATGCTTAGTACATCTGCTTTGCTACGGTCATCGTTGGTTCCACTTTAAGTGCCACCTTGCGGCAATCCAGTAATGCCGTTGTTATTTTTTAATTGGTTAATTTTTAAATTTAAATTCAGAAATAAACCAATCGTTAATCTCTTGAAGAACTCCGGTAGATGGCAGTGCTTTGTGAACCAAGGGCATTTTGCAGCTTTTGGCGATGGATCCAAACAATATTCGAATTAAATTTTTTGATTGGATGATTTTTAAATTTAAATTTGAAAATGAACCAATCTTTAATTTCTCTTTCTCGAAGAACTCCGATAGATGGTAGTGTGTCGTGAACCAAGGACGAAATTTTGCTCTGTGCTAAAAACCAGAAAGTTCCAGGCATTTAGTATTTAGGAGGCGTTGGTTGAGGGCGCTGGCTGTAGTGAGCCACCATGGTGGCGAGTTTGTTGCTCTACCTAAAGCGGGTGCGTCACTTTACATCGCTTTCATTTCTGAGGTAGTCCGTGCAATGCCGGGCCACACAGCTAGTCATTCAATAAAACTTTCAGCTTCATTCCCTATATGAAAAATTCTCCTCCCCCTTCCAAAAGTTCAAGTTTGAAATGACCCTGTTTGAGAATCTGTATTTATTTTCTCCCTTAATCAAGTTTTACAAATACACTATAACCACTGATCGTTGAAATCCAGGATAAAATATCTCTAGACAAAGCTTTATTGCATTTTCCCTTTAAAAAAATAAAATTTTCGTCTTTCCCGTTGAAGACTTGAATGTTATTTTTTTAACCTCAAGTTGAAAATTAATATCAGTAGATCACAAAGTTCAAAGCTATCAAACAAGTGTTATTATCAGTGCTACGATATTAAGGATACCTTTTTTTTTCATATTTGGACCTTATTTCCTTTGTAGGGTATTTATTTTATTATTATTTTTTTTAATTTGTTTGAAAATCATGAATTTTTTTCCCTTAGTAGATTTTCCCCCCTGGAACTTTGAAAGATATTTTTTTTAATTCTTAAAAGCATTTTGCTTAAAAAAAAAAGATTGACTTTCAGTCTTCCGAGCAAACTTTGAACATTTTAATTAGAAAAAAATTAGAATTTGGAAAAGAAGAACCTATTCATAGAAGAAACTTATTATTTTAAATGGCCTCCAATAACAAATATTGATCTTGAATGGATTTGTTTAGAATTAAAAAAATTGCTCTTGGATAATAAATTTTCTTTTAATTTTAAGAATTCCAAAAAGCTCTGAAAATATAATACAGTTCTGATGCTCGTGAAGATTGGAACTAGAAATTTATAAAATCTTATTTACTTTATCAGGCATTTATTGACATTTATTTTGTTCATAAATTATTCTTATTTTAGTTTTATTTATTTTAATATTTGTTTTATTTACTAGGCATTTGTATTTTATTAATACTTTTATTAACTGAAATTATAATATATGCAAACATTTTTTTACATAATATTTATTATAAATACAAGTAATGATTTATAACAAGGAGAAATAATAATAAAAAATAAACTTTTTTTTTCTTTCGTAAATTTACATCTTACTTATCATTTTGCGACATTTTTCTTGTAGATTTTTAGATTTTTTTTTTTTTTTCATTTTTATTTTTTTAAAGAACAATTATTTATTATTTTGATTGGATGATTTTTGTTGAATTACTGAGTAATACAGCTTTTAAAATGTTGCAGATTTTATTTATCTCTGCATTAATAACTTTGCATTTCTTACAGAAAAATATTTGATGAATTACTTATGTTGGTTTTTGATTCAGAAGCAAATGAAAAATTTCTCAAAGACCAATCAAAAGCAAAAACTTGTATTCTGCCAGAACTGTTTGCTCAATTATTTCATGCTGATGAATGTATTCGTAAACAGGTAACTAAATAAATAAATAAATAAATCCTAATAAATAAATATTAATAAATAAATATTAATAATTTATTCAGATTTTGGAATACCCTACATGTTCTTAAATTTGTTTAATGCATTTTTTTTTTTTTTTTGGTTGAGCATTTATAATGTGCTGTCTTTTTCCTTATTTGAAATTATTTGAAAATTAAAAAGCCATAAACCCAGAAAAGAAAACTTAGTAACTGTCCTCGGTCACTCAAAAGTTAGTCTTTTTCACGTAACCAAATTCCGTATTGGATGAAATTCCTGGAAAACTTGATCTTTGTGAATAAAGTTCTCACAAGATCTGAAAGATTGTATGGTTTCTGATATAAAAAAAGGCATTTTGTTTCTGAGTTTTACAATCAATAAAGAGAGCTGGTGATCAAATAAAAAAAAAATCTGGTGTGGAGCTCACACTACTTCCTTTTACGTATAAATTTTATAATAGAAGCCTTTAGTGTTGTAATAGTGCCCAGGAGTGAGCAAGAAAGCAATTCAAACATTTACACTCCTAGTTTGTCGCGAATCAAAATGATTTACTACAATTCATCTTTTAACTATCAACGATTTTAAAATCGTTCAGTGGATTATCCGAAAAAGATTGCCAATAGAACCACATTGAACCCAAATTTGAAAATCTTTTTTTTTTTTGCCAATTTTGTCACTAACTTGGCAATATTTTGCAAAATTGGTGATGAACATTTGGCGAGTAAAAGCTTGGCGATATTTTGCGCAGTGGTCGTTCCAAATCATACCATTCAAATTTGCATTGAAATTAACACTTATTCACCTCATAAAAGGGATGAAAGACCCCTTTGGGAACATTCGAATGCAATCACAAGGGTAGGTGCACAACTAGACCCCCCTCAGAGCCTACATACCAAGCTAGAAGTTTCTATGGCATATAGTTTTTGAGTTATGCGACGCACATACGTATATACAGACGTCACGAGAAAACTCGTCGTAATTAACTCGTGGGTGGTCAAAAACGATGTTTCGGTTGTTTAAATGTTTGTAGGTACATATGCACGTGCTGAGAGCTTGAAAAAATGACTCAACATTCATTCTGGAGTTAGGAAAATAGAAATTTAGACCGCAATTTGAGTGAAAAAAATTTGCAATTACAATACTTCCTTTACTACCGAGAAGGAAGTAAAAAAGTGTTATTGGAATTCAAGAAATAGAGATTTTTGAAAAAACTCATTTGAGATAAACCTCAAACATGGCGGCGGAGGGGGATAAGATTTATCCTGTCAATGCAGAGCAATTGAAAAATTTGGACATAGAGAGGTTTTTGAGACATTCTGGTTTTTGACCATGCACAGTGAAAGAAGTTTTGTGATGTTAAAAGATTTTCTCATTTTCAGATCTCATCTGCTTTTTTTTTTTTTTTTTTTGGTTACTGAAAAGTAAATGCTATCTAGTAGGCTGTTTAGGAGGTTCGTAACATTTTCCACTTGAAAGCTATCTGAATGATTACTTTTCCTTTGACTGAGTGAAAATCATCACGAAATAATTTGTTTTATATTTAACTAGCCAATATAAAAGAAAATGCTAATTGTTTGATTCCATTTCTGTTTTCATTATTTTGTTGCTTCTATTTTCTTAACTTGTGCATCTTCAGTCAAAAAATAATTAGATCATATTTTGCATATTGAGCTGATGTTTTGTTTGTACTTACCTTTCAGACTATGAATTTTCTAAAAATGTTTGCTGAGAAGTTGAAAAGAAATGTTGCAGATATAATGAAACCCCATGCTGAAGCTTTACGTGCAAAAATATTTCTACCATCGGTTCATTTTCGGGATTTGCCTTCCAATTCTCTTGCTGCTCTCCTGGATGTGTTAGTCTTTTGCGTGGAACTTGATCCTCCCATTTTTAAAATTGGTAAGGAAATATGTGGTTCACTATTTGTGTTGTTGTAAACTGTTTTTTTTTTTTTTGCAATTCAATTATTTCCTTTATTAATTATTTTTGGTATTGTATAAGTTAATCTTCTATCCATCCATGTTATATAACTCAACATACCTAGTCACCCCACTCTAACAGCGTAACTTTCACAATTAATTACTTTTACAAATCTTTGTTTCTTACTCTTTATTCTGTGAATTCATTCCATTAATTAACAAAAATAGAAATTCAAATGAATCTGGGAAGCAATTTGCATCAAATTCTTTCATATGTTAGACAAGCTAAAACATTGATTTAAAATCTGATGGCCAGTACTGACTTTTTAATTTTCTTTTATGAAGGAATGAATTAAGACTTGATCACTCATTAATTATAAGTTTGTTTTCAGTATCCATCATATCAGCATAAATTATCATCTTGAGTCAAATTGATGTTATTTAAACTGATCTTAAGGGGACCAGGTAAGGTAATTTCAATCGAAAATTCGAGTTTCTCTTTTTTGTATCACTAAGAAGTTTAAACTTTTATCTTTCCAACCATATGTCACACTTGTTTATCCAAAAAGAAAAAAAAAAAAAAAAAACAGAAACCTCAGAACTTTTTGTTCTTTCAAAAGCATTCACTGTGCTCTTCACATGAATGAGATCATTAAGTGGGTTCTCCTTGAAATATGAATTTTACAAGTTCATGTTCCTTTTTCTCAATATCTATCAAACTTACAGGACAAATTTTTTAATGACGCTTATATTATGTAGTGTTTTACATTTTAATGCGAGAATTTGACTATATATTGATGAATATTTATTTATGGAGTCAAAAATCATCAAAAACTCAAATTTAAAAGTGGTTTTGAGTAAAATATTAAACATGTATTATCCCCTTAGAGAAGAGAAGGACTCGTTAAAGTATGTAAAACATGTTATTCTATCATGTGTAAATACTTCTTAGCCCTATCTTTCAAAATTTCTGAGAAAAAAAAGGTACATAATGTTGGTGAACTTAACATGGTGGAGATAGGGCTTAATTCAAATTCCCTTAAATTCAAAAACAATTTTTTTTATCATTTTAAATACTTTTCCATTTTTCTTTCCAGACACAAAGATGATTGAAGAATTACGATTTCTTTGTGATACTGAGAAGTACTTGCAATTAATGCCTGAAAGCAAGTTTTTAAAAGACAATATGAAGCTTGTAAATGCTGCCCTGCAGGCTTTGAGTGTGTGCATTTCTGCAGACAACAAAGAAATTATTTTACCAAGTTTATGCAGGGCTCTATCTTGTAATATTCCTGAAGTACATGAAACAGCAGTTCAGTGCTTAAGTACTGTTAGTCCTTTACTTGGAAAAAATGTGGTAAGTTTCTCCTTGAATTTTACATTGTATTGGCTTGGTTAAAAAAAGAAATGTTTCACAAGGCATAAAAGCACATGGACCTTCTGAAGTCGCCTTATTAGTATTTGTATAAGCTGAGTTTTCAACTGTTATGCAAGCAATTCCACACATTAGCTTGATATGTTCACTGCTGATAAATTGCCCCCACGGCAAATTCCTGAAGACACACCTTACAAAGAACTAGGAACGTCAAAAAAAAGGAGAGTTTTAAAAGGCCTGGCTCTTACATATTTTTCCCTATGGCTCGTCTAAGCAGCATGTCGTGTCTCTGGAGGCCAAGAGTGATTGAGGGGTTTACTGAGCATCACAATTTCACTGCTAATAATAGTGGCAGCAGTTTCAGCTGCCAAGAATGGAGGCATAGTACTGCGTTTTTCATTTTCTGTCAAGAATGTGTGCCTAAAACTTTAATTTCATGCTTTTTTCTGCAGTAAGACTTTGTACTGAACAAATAAACAAATATTCCTTTCATAGACCTCTATGAATCAGTTTTTTAAAAAAAGTCATGTTTTTACACACGCGTAGTGCTTGAAGTACTTGCAGAACAATTTTGGTCAAATGATTTTATGTTGCAGAACATCACAAAGTATTCTGCTTTGGGGACTGCAGGGATATTTCAAAGCATTTGTAATAATTTAACTTTTAGATTTGTCTTGTAATGGTAAGCTGTGATTTTTTTAACCTTTTGTGTTACTGCTGAAGAACCTCAATGACTCCTCATTAAAAATCATGGCTCATGAGTTTTCTTTTTGGAAAAAAGTTTGCAGCTCTGATATAAGCACTATTGACATAATAAATAACTCAAATTATTCATTTCATTCTTTTATTGTGTTGCCTCTGCGTACATTTTTTGAAATTTAATCAGTTAGCATAGGCGGCTGGTGCACCAAAAAAGTGGGGAGTCAAAAGAAATGCATGTGTGGGGGGAGGGTGGTTAGGAGAAAGTTCTCTGAAGCCTTTTTTTTAGAGTTTTATTGTATTATTGGATTTTAACACTAATGATGAAATGACCTATTAAAAAAATGTTAAATATGGCTTTAAAAATTAAGACGGATGGCCACTGCTTTTCTTCCAATTCTAAGTTCCATTCTTATATAATAACCTGAAAAAAGACTATTTTTTGGAATTTACAGCTTTTACTTTGGTAAAGTAAAGCAATCCACTGAGTAAAAAAGAATTTCTATCGATCAATTAGTTTGTCACTGTGGTGTGACACGCATCGCTTTTGTGATGCATTTAATTCATTTAAATTTTGTCAAGCTTAAACTAAAAAAAAGGAAAAATAAAAAAGATTAATGGGAAAATATTCCCTAGAAATTCAAAGAAAAGTTAACTAAGTTTAAGGCCGAAACATAAGTGGAAAGTAACATCGCGAAGATTAAATTCCGCAAAAGAAACTCCAGGCTAACGCCTGGCTTGAATGCCCTTTTAATTTAAATCTAAAGTAGAGAAAAGAAAAAAAAGGAATTGACTTACCCCTCTGTTGTATATACATGTTGAAAAGTTCAAAAAAACACAAGTATCTGCACTCAGATCATCATTTATTTCTTGGCATCTTACCTCAGTTACATTTTCACAAACGACTTATTCAATTTTTAAAGGATCCTTTTTGACAAAACGAGCAATATTTAGAGTAACTTGACATATTTTGACGAGTATTTCACATGTGTAATAAAAAAGGTGTACTTAAAAATTCAATCCTTGTTGCATGGAGAAAGACGGTTAATTTAAGTTCTTATGGCTGAAGAGTTCGAGGAAAGTTCGGAGCTGGAGCAGTAAAAGATAAGGAACATCTTGCGGGCGAAATCGTCCGATTGGCCGAATCTTCCGAAATACAACGGGGTTATTCTGCATAGAGACGTCGAATAAAGGGGTCAGCGGCAAGATCCTCACGTTAAAACCAGCGGCGGGAAGCGACGAAGTGGAAAATACTAGGCATCGGAGATCTGGTGTAGACTCAATGTTGGGTCACTCGGCACGCAAGATCGCGTCAAGCATCAAGATCCTGCAGGTTCAGCATGATGAAAAAAAAACCAGATAGATCAGAAGAGTGCTCATCGATGCTGAGCAGCGGAAGCGGAATAGGGAGAGGCACAGATTTTCACAGGTCCATTTGATTAATTAAGGCAGCAAAGAGAAATTCAGATCTGACGTTTTTTTTTTATTTTATTTTTTTGCGGCTTCGCCGAGCATTATAAATTTTGTAGTTTTATGTCGGGGCTTTCGCCTCCTCCCTCGCTGCTCTCCTCTGCCGCCATGGCAATGCCGAAAAAGACGGGAAGCAAGCGAAAATGGCCTGGAGAATTTCAAGCTCTCCGAGCGCTTCTTGTCGCAGCAAAGTCGCTGAGCCAATCTGCCCAAAATTCGCGCCATCCCTTGCCATACTCTACTGTCATACTCTACTGCCATACTGTCTGACCTTGAGCCATCCAATCACAGCTAGCGTCGGTTAGGTGTCAATGCCCTTCGGAATGTGCGCGGGGGAGTTTCAGCGAATGGAAAAAAGCGTGGGTCAAATTTTGCCCTCAAGAACAACCCAGCTGGGGGGAGACAAGGCGAGAAGAATTTCGAAGAGCTCCGTTCAATATGGCGAAAGATGGAGAAAATGCGAAAAAAACGAAATTTGGAAAAAAGGGAATTAAGAAAATCGCGATTCGAAAAGGCGTTAATTTGATCGAAAATGCATAAATGATACATCGAAATGCGTGAAAAATTAAGGGCTACAAAAAGATTAAGAAGGGAAAGCGTTACAAATTGAAATTAAAAAGTAGTAGGAATAAAAGGCAGGAGATGACTTTAAGCGATCGTTAAGCGATCGTAAATGACAACTTACGAAGTGATTGAGAAACATAGAAAACCTAATGATGTGATGCAATATCACAGTCACTCTGAAAAATGGAAGGGGCAAGGCCCCTTTCCTTTTGAAAATAAGGGGGCAGTTGCCCCCCTGTACAAGCCATCTATGACTGTTAGTTAAAAATGTGTTTCAAACTAAATTTTTCAATAACTATGATTAAATTCAATGATTTTAAACAACTCGTCTGTGTATCAAAATTGCCATAGATATTTTAAATGTAAAATTTTAACGGAAATCTTCTTATAATGTTTGGCTTATAAGAACTACAGCTAATTTTCTCATTTTCTTTTAACAGGATGTTGAAAAAGTGGTTCCTAATATTATGAAATCAGAGCCGTCCAAACTTAACAAATTTTCTCAAATATTTCATACATACTTTAAGCCAGAACAGAGGGAAAGAATTATGAATTGCTTCGTACAGTATTTTGAGAACTGTAAAAAGGATGGTTCAACGTACATTTCTGCAGATTCGGAAGCGATTGTGGATTTTATCAATGTTTCTTGTTTGGTAAGTTTGTTTTCATATTTTCAACTGAGCCTTGGTTAAGTTAGCAATAATTTCATATTTAAAAAAACATCTCAAATAGTTTAGTTTTTCATTTTTTGATTTTTTTTTTTTTTAACAAAGCTATTGCTTAAGCAAAATGCATTTGTATTGAGTAATTTAAATCTTCATGAGTTATGTTATACTCTTTTTTTAAATTTTTAATTTATGTGATTAAATTCAATTAATTTATTTTTGTTTTCAGATTGGTGTTGACTCAAAATCAGTTTTGCTTTCCCTGAAGAAAATAATTTTTACCATCTTTGATGTTGTTAACATTTTGGAAGTTGAACATAGTTCTCCTGTTTATGAGCACTTGACAAAATTGCTGAAGAAGTACCCCAAAGAGACGATGCATTTACTTATTGATGAAACATGTTGTTGTAATGAGCGAATGACTTCATTTTTAGAGGTGAGTCAAGAATTGCTATGAATATAATCCAACTAATTTTATCAATAAAAATAGCAAAAAAATGTATGAAGTGGACTTTTTTAAAAGAAAAATTTAAAAATTGGAATCTTCTAACACTATTAGTATATAGCCTTTTTCAGGGATCAACAGAAAATGAGTTTGGAAGCAAGATAACGTACGAAACAACAACTTAAAAATTAAACTTCACCAGTGCCGTCATTTGGGCGATCAGGGGGTCTTTGGGAAATGGGCATGTTTTTGAATGTAATTTGCATTGATTTTTACCCTTTGTCCCTCTCTGGAAAAATTTGAAATGACTGGCCTGCACTACACTGTAATAGCTTTACCTTTTATGTAGAATTATGGAATAGAAAACTGCTTTTTGCTTTCAGTCGATGTGTTTCATTTTATTGATATTTATTTGTAATTTGTTTGTTTTAGGTGTTGTTGAATGATGTGGACAATAAAGTGTTCCTTGAAGTTCTACAGCCAGAGTCTTTATTGTTGATCTCATTATTGACTGGAGAAAATATGAAAAACCTGAAACTTGATGCCCGCTCAAATGACTCATCCACATCCTTCGCAGTGAGATCTCAGTGTTTGGGCATAAGATTGCTTTTTGAGATTAGTATTTGCAACGAAAAATATATTTCGAGTCATTTGGATATTGCGGAGCATTTGACTGAAGTCTGGATGTCCAGTCACTTTCAGAAATATTTTGCGGAAACAGAGCCGACCGATAAATTCTCTTTGAAGTCCTACAGATTGCTCGGTTGCTTCTTGCTAAATAGGTTCAAGAAGAATCCTTCCAAAGTAGAACTGCTTTTCCAACTAATTCAAGCTTTTGTAACAAATACTTCAGTAAATTTGAAGTTTTTAAGAGATTTCTTGGTGGATGTTGTTGCTAAAAGGTATGATGTTACTTGGAAGCGAAAAGCGTTTTTCAGATTTATAGAAATGTATTCTGAAAGTTCTTACAGTGAAGAATTTAAGATCAAACTATTGAAACTTATTTTCATACCTTCATTTTCTGTCACCTTTTGTTTAGGTGAGACAGAAAAACTTATATGTGGCTTGAATAAGAGTAAAAATGTCTTTGTTGAATTCATTGATAAAATTTTAGATTCAAGTGCATTGGACACATTCTCAATTGAAAGCAAAATCATCGTCCTTCAATTCTCAGCTATTTTAACACATTTTGGAAGAGACTATCTGGTGGAAAGATCTAAAAAGTAAGTTAAATATTTCTTTTAAAAATTTTCAAAACCTATGAAAAAGACCTTTGTAATCAGATATGCAGTACATAAATGTTGGCTTAGATCAAAACTCATTGCGTCTAGTCCATGAAAAAAGCCGCCATCTTGTCCCACACATTACGTTCATACATTTCATTAAATAGTAGTAATTTTAAGAGGTAATTAGCAAAGTTTTTTGCCTAAGAAATTCCATGCTGGTTTGTTATTTCTAAATCAAAAGAATTTCATTCATTATCCTTTAAAATCACTACTTTTTAATGAAATACAGGAATGTCACATACAGGACAAGATGGTTTCTTTTTCGTGCCATGGCCCATTGTATACATCTGAAAGGTTGTGTGGTTGATAGAAAATTGTATTTTATAAGTTTACATTATTAAGGTATCCAACTGTTTGTTTTAAGTTTTCATAATTTTTTTTAGCATTTTTTCTGACTCAAATCTTACACAAACTATAACAGTAGAAACATGGATAGGGCTGGATGACCTCTCTTGTTTATGCTTAATATGTATAATCCGGAGCAAAGGAGAGTCTGAGGGGACATGATTTAGTTGTTTAAGTGTATCAAAATGAAATATGTTAGTGGGTTTAATTTTTGCATGGAAAGCAGGACAAGGGGTCATTGTTTTAAGCTGTTTAAATCTCAGGCTAACCAGGAAATTCGTTAAAATGACTTATTTTAGTGGGAACTTGGAACAGTTTACCGGAAGAGGCGGTAAGGAGCAAGAGAGTGGATAGCTTTAAGAGAGCCATTGTGATCTTCATTCGGGACTATGAATAGACTAAGACCAGCCCAGCTGGGCCCAAAGCTTGATGCTGGTTGTCACATTTGTATTTGTATTTATTGTTTAGCTATTCCAATAAGAAGTAACTGCATGTTGTGCAGTTTTGTCTTTGCCTAATATAATCTTATCTTATTTCAATGTTTACTTAGTTATTTATGTACATATTAGCCTCACAGGAAAGTCAATGGCAAAATTTATACTTTAAATGGTAGGAGGGGTTAGAATGGCCTACCAGTTTAAAATAAATAAAACATTGGCTTTTGGTGGCACATTTACTTTTTTTATTGACCAAACCTGAAAAATGCTGTTTATCTCTTTACCATGTTTATTCATTATTTTACGTTTTTAATTAACTTTTATTGTTTTTAGTTGCATGAGATATTTATTGGGTAGACTCTTTTACATTAAATAACGTTTTTACGTTTTCAAATTAAACTGAAAGCTTACTTTACATTTAAAGTAAGTTTTTATGCTGTTTAATGGATTGTTTTATTCTTTTCAAGAGCTATTTTATATATTATTGCATTAGTTTTTTGATGTGGTAGCTAACTTCACATATAATAGATATTCTGTAATATTTTGTTTTATTTAAAAGTAACTTAAAAAGATACAATAATGTGTGATTGTCTCAAATAAGAACATCCCATCTAACTTTGACCAAATATGACAACAAATATTATGGTTATGGTTATTCATTATATGTTCCTGATGTATGTTACAAACTTTTTGAATTAGATACACAAATAAGTTGGTGAAGTTTGCTTCATCATGTCTTCAACCTGAGTATGACCTTTACCCTTTAATGAAATACCACTGTTATGTATTACTCCTTGCTATCATGGGGAAGGAGGCAAGTCGTCGGAATGACATTGTTTCAATGGTAAGTTTTTGACAAATAATTTATTTGTAATTTTACATTAAATTCATGATATAAATGCAGCTAAACGCACTTAATTTTATAGCTGAAACCAGTTGTTAATTAAAATAATTAATTAAAAGTCTTAAAGTGTGAAGAGGAGGGTGCACCCATTACTTTGAGTTATTAAAAAGCATTGTTTGTTTAATAGTTTAGCGAAGAAGTAATGCGGTTGCCATATCAAATATTTTCGCCCGTTTTATATTACTTTGCTACAAAAATAAGTTTGCAATTTTTTACCATTGCGAACTCTGAATTTTTGCTTAAATTATTCCATTAGTCTGATTTCCATCTAATATTAGAAATATTTATGAAAATTACATTTGTATTTGGGAGGTATCAAAATCAAGATTTAAAGATCAAATGTCTCAACTTTTTATATTCTAATCAGAGAGAGGCATAAAGCACTAAAATTTTCGTAGTTAATTTTGCATTTTCTTTTCCCATACATTGCAATTCAGCAGTACAAATCATCACCAAATGAGAACTTTGTATGTGTTTTTATCTATATTTTTTTTCTTTAATTTTGCTTCCATTTTCAATTTTTATTTTATTAATTATTTTTATTTATTTTATTTATTTATTTATGTACCGTAAAATGGGGTGTATAGGAACAGTGGGGTCAATCGGAACAAAAAATTACTTTTGTCAATCTGGCAACGCTACTGGCTTCTAAGGAGGGCTGTACGTGGAATGCTAGAAAACATCACATTTTCATAGACTGCAAAACTTCATATGCAAGAACAAACCTTCTTATATTTTAAACCTAAGAGTGGTATGTTTCAATTATACGTGTATCTGAACAACAGAATACCACATTCGAATTTAAATTTTTTATAAATTGTGTCATAAAAATGAGGAATTCTGAAAAATGCCATTGGAAAAAAAATTGCGGGGTGAATCGGAACACTTTGTTCTGTTGTACCAATTCAAACTTATTTGAAGGAAACTGTTTGAAAAATCAAGATTCTAACCCCAATTCCTCTAATCAAGACAAGGACAAGGATTTATTACTGTTTATCCCTTCTCGTGAGCAACTAGATCTTAGAATGACAGAAAGTTGCAGATTTCAAAATATTTTTTCTCCAGGAGACTTCTTTTTATTTAAAATACAAGGAGGAAAGTCATATAGACTTTAGATAGCAAAAGGCAAGCACACAGACAGTGATGAATAAGCGAAAAAATCTTTCAGGACAATCCTCGAAACCCAGAGATTTTAAGAAACTAAAGAAAAGGCAGAGATCATCCCAGAAGATGCTATGAAAAAACTTAAGCCAAGTCACAATTGCTAGTTTTAAGGACAAGTACATATTTGTGGACGACATGAGTGACTTCCATTCGTGTTAAATCTTTGTATTTCAACTCAAAAGCATTTCTTAAAATTACTTTTCATTTTTCATAAGTTCAAAATTATTTTGAATTTTGACAGATTATAAACGTTGACTGGTATTGAAATTATACTTTTATTTGACAGTAATTATCTGTTCTTGTTCTCCCTCATCAATATTACTCATGTTTGTGAGACCTATTACAGGTTTTCATGGAAAAAAATACAAATTTTAACATGTGTTCCGATTGACCCCTATCAGCGGGGTGATTCGGAACACCAATAATTTCCTATATATTTTAATAATAACTGTTCAAAATGTTTTGTGTTTGCTTGGAATATCAAAAGTAAAGCAAGACCGAAGTTTTTACCCAGAAAATCAAATTGAAAAAAAATCTTTTAACTGCTTTTTTTACAATCAAAGCTGAAAAGTGTTCCGATTCACCCCATTTTACGGTATTTATTTTTGATTTAGTGCTTTATACTTCTCATGCACAGATATGATGTTACATAGTTTTATTATTGTATTGATTTCATTATTTCTTGTAATGAAATCAGTACAATTTAGGTTTTTTTTTTTTGGTATTTTATTTTCTGTCATTGTTGTTTTTTAATATTATATTTGTGTATAAATATCCTTTAGATATTTCAAGATGTATTAAAAGCTGAAGATGTGGAGCTGAAATTTGCCATCAACTCTACATTTTGCTATTTGCTTCCTGATTTATCTCAGGCAGATCTCAACAGCTTTACTGCGAAAGCGATAAAAAATAGCACTGAAGATTCATCCGAATATATACATATACTTGAAATGCTTATCAATTACTACAAAGTAAGTTATTTAAAAAGATTTATGCTCATTATTTTCATGACACATATTTTTTGAAAAAAATTTTCTCATTACAAATAACTTTTTTAATGTATTTGTCAAATAAATAAAAATTTATTTAAGAAATGACAATGTTTCCGGTACAAAATAAAAAATCACCCATAAACTCCATTACAACATCTGGTATTATACCCTTCATCTGGATATTTTGAAATAATACATAATTCAATATTATATATACATACACTGCACACTTTAGAAAGTATACAAACATTCTGATTTTTGCCCTAATATTTTTGGAATTTTGTGTCCTGATATTTTTTCAAGGCTACTATGAAGTCTGTGTACAGATTGTACATAGATGTTGTTACACAAGTAGCTTGACTATGCACGCATCATGCGTAGCCATAGTCAAGTTATAGTTTCAAAAGTGTTCTCATTTTAATGTCAGTTTGTCAATCAGGCAGTGGCCAGTGATTTAGTCTTCTTGTAGCTAGCTATTAAGGTTTGTGAAAAGCATTTTTTTTTTTTTTACCCTGTCAAAAATTCTTATAATTTAAGGTTCTTGGAAAGAGATTTTTCCAAGTTGGATCACGGAAAAATGAATTAAATTTAAATTCAACTACAGTCACTTAAATAGTCCTGCACTCGTAATTAATTTGTTCAGAAACTGAAAATATTTTTTAAATGCTACTTTCAACTTTCATCTCTCATATGCATTTCATGTTTGAAACATAAATAATTTCTTCTTTTCTCTCCCTTTTTATGTGTGTATTTGAACTTCTCTTTATTTTGCTTAAAATTTTTACAAATTGTATAAAAAATATTTAAATGCTGTTTGAAGCTTACTGTACATTTAAGATT
Organism: Uloborus plumipes; assembly: GCA_038373865.1. Lineage (NCBI taxonomy): Eukaryota > Metazoa > Arthropoda > Arachnida > Araneae > Uloboridae > Uloborus > Uloborus plumipes. The sequence goes on from JAXGGA010002922.1 coordinate 98,951, forward strand.
TTTCCGATTTTCTCACAGAAATACTGAATAAAAATTATTGTTAAGTTCATGAAGAAGTTGCTTTTATGTAAAAATGTTTCATAAATTCCAGCTTCTTGCCGATTTTTTTTAAATTATGGTTAAAAATTTCTTTTAGGCTTTCTATCCCATTTGTCAGCAATTTGTTTCTCTTATTCTACAATCTGCCAAAAAATTTTCTCTTTTTAACGAGTTAAGGAAACAGACAATTGCTGTTGATCTAATGGAGACCATCATAAGATGGAAAATTACCTACAATGAAGTGTCTGCATCTAAGGTAATGTGTTTCAAAATATATTTTCAACTCTAATTTAAAATCTTACTCTTATTTACTTTTCTATTTTTTATATGACATTATTACGTATAATTGAGTAAAAGTCTGGCCTGATAGATTTTGAAAAAATGGTTAAAAGTTTTGAAAGCTAGTTTACCTGCATAGTTGTAAGCTGTAGCTTTAAACTTGTAAGAGAAGAGTATAATTAATTATAAATATCACTTTAAAGGATGTTTTCTGAGCAATCATTCAAGCTTCTTGCGATAAGGGTTGATTTAGGTGGGGCTGTTTTTGTAATGTTTTATGCATTTAAAATTTCTTATGCTGGTTGCTCATAATGTTAAATAAAGTCTTTAAAAATAAGGGCTCAATGCCTGATACAGGGTGCAACAGAAATAACTCCCACACTTCAAATGCAAATAGCAAAGCAATAATCAAAATCTATTAAAAATGTTTTTATACTTTTAAAAAGTAATGTTTACCATTTATGCCAGATACCTTGAGTCACTTGGCTTTGAAAATTGAATCGTCCAAATGCCACTACTGGTGGTTTTACCTTAAATTATGTAACCTGAAACTTTTTTCTTTTTGAAAGTGTGTATAGTTGATTTTTTTAATATTTCCCCGAGTAGTTCTTTCAACGGAATTAATTTGACTACAGTTCACCTTTTTACTTGAATATGTGTGCTTATAAATATTAAAACCAGTTACTGTAATCTAAAAAAAAATTCTAGGTAGCAAAACAAAGTTCAGGAGTCACTTCTTTTGAGGCAGGCTGTGACAGAGTTGTTGAAACTGATAATGAAATTGAATCAACTGTTGCTGATATTTTGTTTCAAATGGTAGATTCAGTAAGTTCACAAACAATGTTTTCCTATTTATGTAAATATATGTACATTAATGCAAGAAATAAACCGTTTCATTTAATTAAAATAAAATCCAGGTTTCAAAATAAAGTTTAGGTGGTGCTTCTTTTGAGTTAAGCTGTGATCCAGATATTGAAACTGATGATGAAATGGAATCAACTATTGTTGATACTTTGTCTCAAATAGTATCTACAGTAAATTCAAGCAATGTTTTCTTATTCATGTAACCATCTGTATATTAATACAAAAAGTCAAATCCCAGTTTGTGGAAGTCCAAAGAACGAGCAAAATCATTTCTCTATAACAAAATTTTGTTTTATCAATTATTTTTCCTTTCTCTCGGCAGCACCACCAGGTTTGTCTTCCCTAATTCCACCTCTTTTGCAATTGTTCTAAAGTGTTCTTGACACTTTTCTGAGATGGTAGAGTACATTTTTTTCTTTGTAGGCATTTTGTTCTCGGTTTGTTCTAGTCTTTCTCATCTATAAAAAGTCTTATGAAGGGCCTAGAAATTTCTGTGAATACTGGAAAAGGTCCGGCTTGACAAAGACACATATAATTATTGCCAGTAAGCTTGCTGATACAAGTAGGAACGTTTGTTTTCGGAAGGAAATTATAATCTTAGCATGTTTGATAGATTCAGTTATATGACCGAGAGTGAGTTTTAGCAATAACAGGCCCTCATATTCTCTGCTTTTATTGACAAACTGTAGGACCAGGCTTATCAAACCAGCTACTTTCTAGCTCTTGTTTTGTGTTTCCTCAAAGTGAACTCCTCATCTGTGTTGCCATTACAGAATAGAGCTTGCCTTCGAGATTACTGAGAGAGCTATCGAGCAGGTGTTTTTTGTCAACGATGTGCTACATACTAGACCTTAAAATGTTAAATTTTTACTGCTGTTTTATGGACTGTTTTCTATGCCACCTCATATTTTGCACAGCCGTTTACACACTCAAAAATTTTCCTTCATTTAAAGCAACTAAAAAATGAAAGAAAATAATTCATTTGTTGATGTTCTAGAATTCCACTAGTTGATACCCCTTGTTAAGTACTAATCACAATTGGTTTAAAATGTGTTTGAAGTTATAATAGAAGGTTTTCTCTGTAAATAGCCAAATATCATCAAATTATATCACTGTCTACTAGTTGACTCACCATGTCAACTACTTAGTATTATGTTATTTAACCCTTTATGCCCCAACAGGACTCAGCAGTCCCGCTTATATTAATTTAGCATTATGAATCCTAAATAGCTGGAATCATGATGAAGCTTTTAAGTACCACTCTTTGCTTTAAGTACTTTGCTAAGAAGCAGAGAAATGGTACTTCGATCGGAAACAGTTTTCTTAAGTACCCTAAGACGCATAAGGCCTTATACCCTACTGGTTTTCAAAATTTTTATGCTCTGTATATATGCTATTTGATGTATTTGGGTCATTCCGACGAAAATGGTACAAATCATGTATGAAACTCTTTACTTAAGATTATCAATTTAAATAATTTCCACCAACTAATCATATTTTTTTATTGAGTTTCCAGTTATTTGTGTATAATGAAGTGTAAATAACTAGTACATGACTCATTTATGAAAGGATTTTAAATATTTTGATCACTTGGTTAACAGAGTGGACATATAACAGAGTGCACAAATAAGCCTTTAAAAATATCTGTATAATCACAAAGAGAGGTTAGAATCACAGAACAAGCATAAATTGGAATAAGCAGCCTAATACTGTAAGTCTGTCTGCAATTTCAAGAAAAAATCTATTTTTTTCATCAAGAAATCGGCTCTAACAGAGTGGACATCCAACAGTTCAAATTAACCATCATAAGAAAAGAATGAGGCTGACCCTGGTTGTTGACTACATAATTCAATGTAGCAAGCTAATCACGGCAGTTATGCTACCTATATTTTTAAAAATATATATCAGATTGAATGCAATTGTTTATTTTATTTCCAAAAGTTATATAACAGAGTGGACAATTCGAAACATAGAAAATCTAGGGACATGGATAGATAATGGTGTTTTTGAGGGAAATTTTTTTACATTTGCGTAATAATCTGCAGAAATAGTGTCAGAAGCATCTTTTGTGGAGTGCAGTGTCATTTATTTTGTTCTTACATTTCAGTTTAATTTTCAATCACATTTAAAATTCAAGCAATTTGAAGCTGGGACACGTCATTTTCTCCTTCTTCTGACAAAGATAATTTTTTTTGTGTTATTTCTAAATGGATTATTCCTAATCAATTGATACTTGACGGTACAAAATTAAATGAAGAACCAATAAAAAATACACTTAATGGGTGGTAGTTATTAAAATTAATTTTAAAAAATTCTGAAGTCTCGGACATGATTTGTACCATTTTCGTTGGAATGACCCATTTTCAACTAAAAAAACTAAAAATATCTCTATAAAAATTCAATGCTAAATTAATTTGGGACATAAAGGGTTAAAGTATCAATAGTTGACATGGTTCCCAACAGAGCCACTTCTTTTGTTGTTTGCTATATTCAATTAAGTTATGCCCCTGTCCACTTCTGGACACAATTGTTCTAGAATACTTTAGAGGTAATAATACAAGGTTAGAAGCCCACAGTAAAAAAATACCTTTTAAATCAGAATTATAAAATGGTGTTCGAGTTTAAGATGCTCACCTTTTAGCTTAGCAAACTCTTCAAGGAAATTACACTAACTAAACTATTAAAGAAAATACACTATTGTCTTAAAGTCATAGGTATGAACTTGGCATTTTACTTGGTGGCACAATACTTCACATTTCGGTCTCTTGAAAGCAGTGCTACTCAGACAAGCAAATGTTGTTCTTTTGGCGTCTGTGTTTCTCTTAGTCATTTGTCTCCCCCCTCCCCCAATGTAAAGTATTAGTGTAGTGTCAACTACTGGTGGTTTTACCTAAGTTTTGAAACATGATTTATTTTTAAACATACTTACAACTGATTTTGTTATATTTCCTCCTACTAGCTCTCTCAATTGAATTAATTTGACTACAGTTTAATTTTCTAATGAAATTTGCTACAAAAATTCAACCAGTTTATTAAATCTGAAAAAATTTTCCAGGTTGCAAAGCAAAGTTTAGATGTCACTTCTTTTAAGGCAGAAAGGGATGCATTCGATGACACTAATAATGAAATTGCATCCTCTATGATTGATACGTTGTTTCAAGTAATATATTCCGTAAGTTCAAGCAATGTTCTCTTATTTATGTAAATATCTCTGTGTTAAAATACAAGAAGTCAAATCCTATTTTATGAAATCTACGGGACGAGCAAAATCATTTCTCTGTAACCAAATTGTATTATTCCGATTCAGTGGCCGCTGCTTACATGAATCATCTTTGTTCTAACCAGTTTTAATTAAATAAAGTGGCTAATTCAATGAAGCTGGCTATTCGGTTTTGGCAATTTTATTCAATAAAGTGACTGATTCAATTAACCAGCAACCACTGTATTAGGAATGTTGAAATTATTCCTATGTCGTTTGACTTGGAGTTTATACCAAAGTCTTTAGTTAAATGAGATTTTCACTGTAACAGAATTTGTTACAACTGGATTTGACTATATATGTATATATTGGGAATTCGACTCATTACTGAAATATGTTTTTGAGTGGTATTGCATGAATAATATTGTATGCTGTTCAAAAATAAACTTGAGGCACTTAATTTATCTTTTAAAAAAGCAATTGCTCTCATTCTCAAAATACCCACGATTCTGGTCCAGTGTCTCGTATTAGCTGCAGTTATAAGGACATTGTAAAAGCAATATATCAGATTTTGTAACGGACATTTTTCCGAGTCCTAAGCATATTAAGCTAGCTCTCTATAATTCCCTCTGAATAGTTGACACTCCAAATAACAGACAGTTATTTGAACCAAAAAAAAGTTCATTTTTCCGAGAACTTGGCAAAATTTTTAGTAATCTAACTATGTACAAAGGGGTTATATTTTTAAGTGAGTTTATCTTTTCCCTTTCTTATCTGCAAATTGCTTGATGAAACCTTTCAAAATGTTTCCTTTCATTCAAAAATTTCCCCATTCAAATCTGTTTTGATATGTTTTTTCACTACAGTTGCTAGGTGTAAGCAGCTCCGCTGTAGTTTTTCTAAAACTGTTTTGATTCGATTTGTAAGTTCAATGCGAAAGTACAATCAAAAACAGCGTCTATCAGGATTCATATAAAAGACACATTGATGCTCTGCTAGATAATGAGAAAAAAGGTAAATCATGCATGTCCAAAATTTTTCAAATTTGGATAATTTTCAGGTAAAGTTTTTTTGGATAACTTTTGAAGTACAGATGAAATTATCATTGCATTTGCATGTTACGAGTTTATTTTTTGAGGCACAATTAATTGAACAAATCTTTTTTTTTTTTGGAAGACTTTCTGGTTTGGACCATTGGATTACCTGGGAATGGAACTGATGCCTGAAAAATTAATACCTTTTCAAGGCACATACAGAGCTTAATTCATAATAAGCTCGTTATTATTGTTATTATTATTATTATTATTATTTGAGAATAAAAGATGTTGAGAGACATACAACAATTTCAAAATCTACTTTGAGGAACATATTTTCAATGTTAGAATGAATAGTTAAATAGAGGAATATTTTATTCATTTCGTACCTGATGTCCATTATCTTTATTTAATGCAAGGCAAAATTATTAGTTTCACTTTTAAAGTGAGATACAGCAAATAATGTGCAGTTGCATATGAGTATTGTAGTGATTGATGTCAATGGTACATATTTAATCTTTTTTTATTTAATTAATATGTTAAATATGGAATATAGCAAAATACTTTCAAAGTAAGCCTTCCCAATAGCCAACACCTCCCAATAACAGGCAAAACTTCTGGACTTATCCGTTGTTTGGGGGGTTTTACTGTATACATTTCCTTTCAAAGTATATTCCTCCCCCCTCCCCCAGTTCTACAAAGTGAATTAAGCAGTCTTAATAGCTCTGTGAAAATTATGCACAATGTTTTGACATTGGTGGTTACTGAGTTTTATAAATTTTTATTCTTTAAGATTGCGACTAATTTGAGAGTTATAATTAGCTTTGAAATTGAATTTAAAATTGTTTTGCCGGTACACTGAAAAAAAGCTGTTGTTTTTACTGTATAATACTGGCAGCTGAGGATCCAGTTTAAAACTGTAAAAGCACAGTAATAAACTAAAACTAGCTATTTTACAGTTTATTGCTGTACAACTAGTAATTTTACAGTTTATTACTGTAAAATTACTGTAAAGTTAGCTGTATTATACTGTAAAAACATCTTTTTTTTTTACAGTAGTAATAATCTTTTAAGATTAATTGTGCTTATCTTTATTTTCATGTAGGTGAATGGTTACACCTCAACAGAAGAACCTTCTTCAGGCGAACATGTCACTCTCAGAAAGAAGCTGTCTCAAAAAGCTTTTGAATTATTGACTGACATTTTTTCAAAAAATGTCTTCCCTCTAATTATCAAAAAATATCTTTCCTCCTTACTCGGACGGGGGGAAAATCTGTAAGTTTTTCTGCCACCACCAAACGCTATTTTCTGAACCAATTTTATTTTCAATTGATATGTAAAGCTAGACCACGGAGAGATCCGAGGTGAGGTGAGAAATACCCCAACTCATGATGCGCAAGGTTCACACATAAAGGGGTAAACTCCCAACCGAAAGGTTGGGGACCTGCCACGATGCAATAAGCACCATCATGTCGGTACTACTAATGTCTAACGGCCTCCTACGCCCGGTCATGCGGGGACCCGCTCCGCGGACCCCCGGATGATGGAACCTAAGGCTCTATGCTAAGAGGTTGGGCGTGGAGGAGAAAAGACCACGGAGAGATGGCACGTGACCTTGAAGCGGAAACGGACCATTTCCTTTAATAGCAGGTTGTATCATAGAAATCACACAAGCAGTAAATAGTGCTTCGATTCAAGTTAATTTGATTTTCTAAAATGCATAATTTGCATATAATTTTTACTTGATCTTCGTTTTTCGTTCTTGCTTCAAGATCACGTTACGCATATGCAAATTGCCAGCAGCATTTAAGCTCACTACTGGTACTTTGCTTAGGGGGTCGTGCTTGTTTTTCAATTGGTTGGCGACTCGGTTGAGTCGACCAATCTTTAAGCCGATAGTTTCGGCATTCTACCTTCAGAATGAAATTCGTCCTAAGAAAGGTATTCATTGTAAATAGTTCATCATGAATAAATCAATTAGTTTTACTTTGGCTATTGTGTCCACTGACGATACTACAGGTTGGACTTTATAAGCTGAGCCAATACATGCAGCAATGTTAGTTTGATGAGCAAAGTAAGTAAAAAATTAATTTTCTCACTGGTCCTACCTATTTTAAAATGAAGGGAACCATTTCCACCTCAAGGTCATGGACCATCTCTCCATGGTCAAGCTTTATTTGTAATTTTTATTTACTTATTTATTTATTTATTTATTTATTTTTGCATGCAAAATTATGTTGGGAAGTTACACGAAAGCATGGTGAGACATGGCTTTTCAAATTACTTAAACTTTATTTCTTATGTTTTTGGTATAGATAATAACTAGGATAATAACTAGCCATCACACATAGTTTAATGTATAGACTCTTTATTCAGAAAGAACATCTGCACTCTTTGAGCATTCAAAGCGCACTGCTTCTACCAGTATGCATTATGCGTTAACCTTGCGGGGGAGTCCGCGATTGCGCAACTGGGATCTCCATGGCTGCACAATTGGGGTTTCGCAATTGCTTATTGCTCTGATCCTGGGGTTTCCCACATGTTTTTCTGTTTCATAAAACAATTGTATCTAGGAATCAAACTTCAGAATTAACTTGAGGGGAAAAAATGCTTAAAAGAAAAAAAATGCTATTTTTCAATGTATTGTTAGAAAGCTGTTTTTGATGTATTATGTGTTCACTCAAAGTTTAAAATAACTGAAAAGTGTTCAATAGCGCTAATATTTTTATTCTCTCAAAAATTTTGATTTAGTGTCAAAAGAAGTAAGATGAATAATTTTTCACTGAAATACCTTTTTCAGAAACATTTTATGAAGGAAGTTCAGAAGCATTAGATCTGAAGTACACGATAACAATCAGGGTTGATTCAGGGTAAATCAGGTTCAGGATTAAAAAAATAATAATAATAAGATTTTTTCGATTTAAATCCTTTTTTTTTATAGTTTAAATAGAACTTATTTAGTTTAAGATAAATTTAAAAAAAAAGGAAAAGTCTTGTGACTTTTAACAAGATGTTATTTTATGAAAACTTTACTAATAAATCATATTATGATTCTCATTTAAAAAAAATTAGACAACAAATGTTCCACCTTTAATAACTTTTCTATGGCGGAACAAGCGAATGACAAAATCCATTTTGTGCTGAAACTCTTGTCTGTTGAGGAAGTTACAGGCTACCCATCGCACCAATATTCATTGAAATATGATCCACTCACTTGAAGATCCTATAAACTTCACTTTAAATTATCTAACTGCCATACATATTGTATTCCTTCATTGTTTAACATTCATTTCTTTTTCTCTTTTTTAGGAAGAGCAAGCTTTCCTGATTCAGCCCGCCAGCATGTGCATTGAGCTGAATTTACTATTGCTTGTACTGAAAAACATGGAAAATGAAGATGCTTTGCTATTGCTCTCTCATCTGCAACCTACCATAGCATCATTGTTATGGTGTAAGGATGCGGAGGTGAAGTTACTTATTTTGTACGAGAAAATATGTTCATGTGCAAGAATTTATTTGCATTAATCAATAATGATTGCAGTGATAACTAATTTGATATGACTGCTTTTTTCCCTTTATTGCTTGCTCTTTTAAACTCGTTTCAAAAGTGGTTAAATGAAACAATATTAATAACAATGGATAAATGTAGTTTAAAACTCGGCAAACAGCAGTTTGAGCGTTGGCAAAACAAGTCCATTTGTTAACATTCAAACGTCTTCAATGGACGTTTTCATTTGCTCTTATCAATACATGAAAAGAAAGGTTCACAATGCTGCCGTGCTACGCACAAAAGTGGTATTTACACTTTTTAACAAAATTGAGTTATCACCACCAGGTGTCTCTTTGGGACGTATTTTGCCTGAATACGATAGAAAAATAGTATATGATCATTTGAGAATGGGAAATATTTTTTAAAAAATTATGAAAAAGTATTATCTGAATCAAATACATGCTGACGCAAAACTTTAAAGAGTTTTGATAGCAAGGGCGTATTTAAGGGGGGGGCCGAGGGGGCCTGGGCCCCCCCCGAAATCGAGAAAGATTTTTTCAAAAGTAGGTGTTCGGCTCGTGTTTGCTCAAAAAAAAAAAAAAAAAATCCTTAAGAAAAAAAGCCCACTCTCTATTAACATTGTTTTCAAAGGTGTTTACAAGGGGTCTTCCCAGAGGGTCTTTCCCTTCTATCCCCCTCCCCCCCCGAAAAGCTCGCATTTTTCTTTTTTTCTTTCTTTTTTTTTTTATAAAGGTAGTTATTATTCGGTTTAAGTTTACTCTTAAATTATTTACATACTTTTAGCTTGAAATGCATAAATAAATAAAAAATTATTAGATGGCACCAGGCAGTGGTGCAACTCAAGAGGATCAGGGAGCCCTTGCGCTTTACTCAAGAGAAAAAAGAACGTGTCTTGGGAAAATGAATATATTTCAATTAGAAAACGCCTGGAAAAAATCCTAATCATTTTGAACAGAAATTTTTAAATGAAAAATATTCAACACATGTAGATTATTAGTCAGCAAATTACGTTTCTCTCTTTCTTCTCATTCCCTCTTTTTTTCTAGTCAGTCAGGAAATAAGAGTCTTTAAAATAATGCTACACTCAATAAATTTAAAATAAAGTGTATAATTATTCCTCCCCAGCAAGAAGTTTAAAATAAAGTGTATAATTATTCCTCCCCAGCAAGAAATTTAAAATAAAGTGTAAGTACACCTCCCAGCAAGAAATTTAAAATAAAATGCAATCATTTACGGTTTTTGTTTTTTCACAAATAATTTCCAAGCTTTCAGCTGAACAAAAAAAAAAAAAAAATCGAAAAAAGGTCCCAAGCCGGCCGAGCTAGAAAGGGCATGTAATTTTCAATCTCTTTAAGAGTGGTGAAATTAAAGAATAGAGTGCTTGTCAGTGGCGGGTTTAGGGTAGGAAGTCGAGGCCCGTATATCCGCCAAGCATGAATTCAAAGAAGGCTCATGACCCCCCTTAAAAGTCCAAAGAGATCTTAAAATTTCGCTTTTACAACGTGAAATTTAATTGCAGTTTCAAGACTTCAATACCCAAAAATTTTCGGAAGAGAGTTCTTTTCCCGCTTCTTCTTCAATACCTTGGTCAAACATTGCCTCAAATGGCATTTTAGAGATTTAAAATTCAAACAATTAACGGTAGTTGATATCCCCCTCACTTTTCTATAGTCTTTAGCTCTAAAATGTGTTTTTAGAAAAGAGAGAGCTCCCGCATTACAGTCTATGCTCAGAAATTTCCGGAAGAGTCCCTAAATCATTAAAATTATCCTAAATATTGTCAGACAAAGCCTAAAAGCAGTTGTTCCTATCAAGAATCATGGCGTAAGCGGCGCTATTGAATTATTTTTAAGGGGCGTTTTTAAAAGTTTTTGTTTTCGTTTTCTTTCACGTGTGGCTCTCGTTTTTAGAGGGATCTTCGTGGAATTCTTGGATGATAAGTTTGTGCTCTTGGGGGTAATGGGCACCTCTGCTAAAAGTAAAGTTTTGAACCTTCAGTTTCAAAAAATAGAGCCTAAAATTGCATTCTTGAAGCTTCAATGCCGCAAAATTTCGGGGCACAGTGCTCGAATCCTGCCTCTTCTCTTGACGGTATTAAAGACAACCTAAATAAAAATGTTTTTAAAACATTAACTTCGAAACATTTCGGGAGAGAGTCCTTGATAACGTTACTATCAAAGATGGTCTAATCTAAAGATGGCTTAAGGTTTCAATTTAAAAAATTTTCGGAGGGATATCCCTAACCACTATTTGTCCCTTAACGTCTCCAAAGAGAACGCGAAATTGCGCATCTTTACATCGAAAATCTTTCAGGGGAGGGTCTTTGAACTTTTACTTCCCAAAGATATCTTGAATGAGACTTCAGTTGAAAAAAAAACTCATTTTCTTTTCTTTTACTCTATCACCCTAGTAGCACAAAAATATAGTTCGACGCGGTTCCTACGTAGTTCGACGTTTTGAATCCCGAATTATAATGGATCGCATGAAGAAATATATCCTGAGTTGTGCTTCAGTGTCAAAATATTTCAGGAGAGATACCCCGAGTCTTCTCAATTCCTTTAACGTCACTAAAGATAGCCTGAAATTGCGTGTTTAGAATTTAAGTTTCAGTAAGTTTACCAGAGGAGTCTTGATCCTCCAACATCAAAGGTAGCATAAATAATTTCAATTTTGAAAAAAGTTTTAGAAAGAACCTAAAACTTCGTAATTTCCTATCTTTTCCAAAAATTACAATATTTTAATTGAAAATTTCTACCTGTCTTACAGTAATAGAAAAAAAAAGGAAGTTGGGGGGGGGGGCTAAGCTTGATTATATGGGCCCCCTCCGAAATAAAAACCTATATACGCCACTGTTTGATAGATGGGATTTTCGGTGAAAGTTGTACCCATCAATCATTCTATTAACTAGCAGAGAAAGCGTCCTGTATGATCTCAAGTGAAAAAGAGGATGACCATATTATAACAGGGGTGATTGTGCTCCGGTATTTTACCCGATTTCCGGTATTTCCATGCTCAGTTCTGATGTTTTCATGTTCAAAAATACCCGAAATAAAATATTCTTAATTATGCTTTTATCTTCCTACCTCTAGTACTTTTTTGATTTTTCGAGTTTTTGGTGATTATACTGATAATCATTAATAATATTCATCGAATAGAAATGTTAAAATGTCATTCTATTTTTTTTTTTTACTTTAATGAATTATTTTGTTTGCATCTTTTTTGATTTTGATGCCTTCATTTTTAAAAACGCAATCGATTTGCATCCGATACTATGAGACTCCAATTTTTTCTCATTTCTAGATAAATCTAGTATCTAGATAAATTCTTTTCCATATTTCCAGTAACAAATGCAACTTTCATTACTTCACAAATATTTCCACACAACAAACAGTAATTCTGTTAGACTTATTTTCTCCTTAAAATATTTTGTGGAGATAATTTATACAACGCCTTCTCATAAGTAACTTTATTACTCATTTACAATTTAATTAAATGCATGCACAATATTTTGACTAAAAACTATTTGAAACTATTCGAACATATGAAATGTGTCTTTTTTGTTTATGAAAGGCAATTAATTATTATATATATACAATTGTAAAATTAGGTGTGCTTAAATAATAGGGGCCTTCCCTCCCCCACATGCACACATTTTCTCTTTAAAACCTTCAGGTATTTTTTCATGAACTCACAATCAGCCCTGTTATAACAGTAAAATATTGATTTGGCTAAAAGAACATCAACAGTAGTAAAAAACAGAAATAACATTACAGTCCTCTAACGATAATAAACATACTGAAAAGTTAACACAAATATTGCCCTGCCATTATATAAGACGATCACAGTTTGCTAATTCACAAAAGGATCAAGCCGAAACACGCTCAAAGTCGAAGCGAGTCGGCCTGCCTTCCAAGCGTCAACGGCTAAATGGGCTGAATGGACTGAGCACCGATATAGGAGCATCAAGTGCTTTTATCTCTGCATGTTAGATCGCCCATCGGGCAAGGTGATTGGCTAAGAGGAACTACGCATGTGCGAATGACGTCGTACGCCAAAGGGTTGATCACCGCATGTGTTCGAGGCGTGACGTCATGAGCATGATTAACATATGAGGAAAAACTGTTTAAGCTGTTCTTTAAGGAGCGAAACATAACAAATAATAATGGTAATCAAATCATATACAAATACTAGACTGCCTAGTCTATA